>RJWT010026376.1:0-15843 GCA_004365215.1 Cuniculus paca | reverse complement strand
GGTACCAGGGATCGAACTCATGACCCCGCACTTGCCAGGCAGATGCTTATGCTGGTGAGCTAAACCCCCGGCCTATACTACTGATTTTAAATAGTGGTTTGATTTCTCTAAATAAACTGTTGAATTTAATAAGCTAATTAAATAAAGAACATACTTACTATATTTATAGAATTCTCTTTTTTGTGCTTTTTCAATCTGTAAGCATACTGGGAAACCCCATTGTTACTAGTCCTATCTATGTTCAAATGCATGATAGTATTTTCCTTGGAAAACACTCTTCATAAATTGTTAAGTATTTCACAAAATAGAAAATATTAACATATAATAGCAAGAATGGCACTATTCGTTGCAACTCTTCATTTTGCAGATAAGGCTATAAAAGATCAGAAACACAAAGTGCTCCCAAAGGTCTCTGGTCAAGTAAAACTCAGCATCCCCAGGCCTTTGGTTCAAGCAGCAGCTAAAAGAATTTTGCTGACATTTATTCAATAACAAGAATTATGTTGTACAGAAGTAAAATGAATCAGTTTAGAACTACAGAGAAAAACATTTGGATGATTACAATTAGTATTTATATGACCACTTATTTAAGGTGAAAAATACTGTATAGTAGCCATACCTGTGATTTTAATATTACAAGGGATGCCAAAGGGAGCCTCTCCTACAGTTCCAGTCGTCCCACCCCATCTGCATGCACACCCTAAGTCAAGTTTCTGTTGCATGAACTAAAAACAAAACAAAACAAAAACGGTGGTTTTAGCACCTATTTATTTGCTGTCTGAGAGAAAAAAAATTCACATGTATATAACAGAGAAAAATGTCTTTATTCAAGTCTTTCTGTTTATCTTTGCCACCCCTCTTTTAAAGGTTACTTTGTCTTTTGGATTTCTATAGTTTTATGAATTTGATAACTACACATACACTTTAAAAACATTTCATTAAAAAAAAGTTCAAAATTCATAGTATAGCAAATTTCAATTTTCTCTACCTGTTCAGTGATGGCTTGGAAGCTATACAGCCTGACCAGTCCTGAGCTATACATCACAATCAGTATCCCATGAGAAAGAGTAGCATCGGTAACGTTCCCGAAAATCTGGGGGGAAAGGCAGATATCACCTGAGAAAAGACCAGAAGGTCAATCCTCTGAGTGTTCACAATGGTTTGCACTCTTGCTTAAAATTCAAGTCAGCATTACAACCTTGCTGCCTAGTGTTAAAACTTAACTACAACTTAGCAACTTGAGATGAGGGTGTTAGTAACAGTGAGCAGCAAGCCACTACATTCTCAGACTGGAACACTAAAAAAAGTGTGACACATCACCCTCAAAATGATGCAACAGCATTTATTTGCTTCATAGCTTTGTCAAAACTTATTAACAGCTGGGCATGGTGGTGCACACCTATAATCCCAGCATGCCTTGGGAGGCTAAGGCAGGAGGACTGTCATGAGTTTGAGGCCAGCCTAGGCTGCATAGTGTGTGTTCAAGGCCCGCAGAACTACAAAGTGAGACCATGTCTCAGAAAAAAAAAAAAAAATCTATTAGTAAATCTTAATCTTTAAGAACACTGTAACATTTATATATTAAGGCCATGCAATTCTAAATGAATTTTTAACTTACCATGCATATCTTGGCAGGAACCCATTCTTTATACTAAAATGTTCTTTATAAAGAGATAAACTTCAGCTATTTAGAGGTGAAAAGACTGGTCTAGGAAAGTAATTATAAGAGAAACAGACATCTCCAGATTTTATTATCTTGTGTTTTAATTTCTAATACTGCCTTTTTTTTTTTTGAGCCACATAAAAACAAAATATGCTAAAGATCAAATGTATACAGAGACATTCAGCCTAGCTGCGTCTTGAGTAAGGTTTTGGCTCATTGTTCCTTAAAGTTTGTGTTTGATGCACTGAATGCATAATTCTACATATAGCTTAGATAAATAATATTATTCTATGCCTAGTTTAATAATTAACAATATTAATTACTAGTAATAATTAACAATATTTATTATTTATATTAACAATATTTAATATTTGCCAATATAGGCAAATATTCATAGCAATGAAAGACAGTAGATATGAAATGAAAATTTGTTTCTATTTCTACTCAAGAAAGCTTAGTGGAGATTTACAATCTCAATAAATGTCTAGAGTACACAATACTACCCAGGAACCTGGCCCCTGGGTAGTTTTATTATGCATAGTAAGTGAAAAATATGCTTTAATCCCAATAATACCAACTATATTCAAAACTAAATCCTTCAAATGAGTATTGTGGATACATAAGAATAAACAGGAACAATTTATGATTTTGTTAAGTGCTCATTCCTATTATAGACTGGAATATATATTCACAATTACTTAAACTGCAAGCACAAAGAGAATGATTAAATTACAAGTTGTGCTTTTTGCCATCTCTTTGAAAGATAATTACAGTTGGCTTTGATGTTAACTTGCTCATGACTTTTTAATTCACTGATCCCTGTTCTCCATTTTGAAAGGAAGAGCTGTATAATTCAAACATTTCAAAACAATGAGTGCTGTAATAAAGTAGCCACATTATTCTAAAATTTGACTTACACTTTTGGGTGGAATCTAGTTTCAAATTCACGCTCTTTCACTTACTACTTTTAGAATTTTGCGTATCTACTTCTTAATTATTACAATGTAAAATACTCAAGGTGCTTGCTTCAAAATAATATATGATAACTGATATTATTTACTGTATTACATAATATGAAAATGTTTAAACTCATTCATTTTACTTGCTAGCGAATATTAGTAGAATCTCAAGATTTTGTCTTTTAAAACACTTTAGGTGTTTAAAGACAAAGAGTCCAATAAGTAACCATTCACCCAGAACAAAGTAGAAGACTACTGGTTCTTTTTTTGGTGCCCAGGATTGGAACCCGGACCTCGTACATTTTAGACAAGTATTACTTGTTTATTACTTGTATGCTGAGCTACATTCCCAGCCCCCCTGATTCTTCTACTCAACTGAAATTTATCACCTCTTTCCCACCATGTAACCACTCCACAATTCAAGAAAAACACCAATAACAATAAAGTCCAAAACTGAGTAATGGAGAAAATTTACACATTTAATTATAAACCTTGTTTATATACCATAAAGCAAATTTTAGACATATACCTTGCAATTAAAATGACACATATTTTGCAGCTTAATGATCATTTTTATAAGCTTCGGAAATATTTCCTTTGAAAAAACTACCTAGCTCATTTCATAATTTTATAAAATAGTAGCTTGTTAATGACCACAGGTTTCCAACCCTATCTATTTGAGAAGCATAAAAACATGCACAAAGAAGAAAGGGTAAGGAGCTCTCTCCTCAAGTCAAAAGTTCTCATGTATTTTAATATGAAATAACCAAGACATGGGAACATTTCCAATTGAAACATCTAATAAATAAATAATGACAAGTAAGAAATAAGTTCTTACCCTTTTGTTGATCTCTACAATCCCTACAAGTGAAAAAGGTAGAACTCGGAACACTGCAAGGTATAACAAAACAGTCTGCTGAATGCCTGCCTAAAAGGAAACACCAAAATTACAGGAAGGTCTCCAGAGTACTTTAGAAATACTGTTTTTGTAAGTTGAAAACATCTATCTGTTTTGGAATGTGGCCATATAGAGGTTTTCAAAAACTGAAAACATCTATCGACCTAGACTGAAAAGTCACCTAGAAAGAAAAACATATTTAAAATATGCTCACTAAATCTTCAGCTACAATATTCAGATATATACACATAAATATGCACACAAAAATTTATGAGAACAGTAAATGTTTTTTTTTTTTTTTGCAGTACTGAGGATTGAACTCACAACCTTGCGCTTGCCAGGCAGGTGCTTAGGCCGCTGAGCTAGATCCTCAGCCCTACAGTAAATGTTTTTCAGCAACAAAATACTGTGCATTTATATTGTAAATTGGAGTTCTAACAATAAAGACCCTAATCAAAACACATGTAGTTATCACGGTCATTATCACTGAAAGTAATGTCGCACTGATATATCTCTGTAAAATGAGAAAAAAAAAATCAATAGTAAAATCCTGAGCAATTTTTCTGTTTCAAGAACAAGTTCTAGTCAATTTATTCCCATAATGAAATGTAAAATAATCTGTTGCATTTCTTCATACAGGGTTTGAGGAAATGTCTTAAATTTGTGGTAAGTAAAGAGGTCTGCCTATCATAGTGAGACCTACTTTAACAGAACCATAAAACTTGCCATAACTAAATTAGGAAAAAAAATCAACAAGCAAAAAATAGACTATAATGTTTAAAATCCTTAGGATTCTCTCTTTAAAAGGGATATATTTAACAGAAGATCTTCAAGGTATAAATCAGACTCCTTCCAAGTTCCTAAAGTCCAAAGGAAAAGATATTATTTATATTTTCTGACAAGAGGTACTAGTTGCTGGCTAAAGATTGTGAGAAAACAGTTTAAAATAAAAAAAACTACTGAAAAGAGTTGTTAATATCATCAGAAGATGGTAAATTATAAACCTTTGTGTATTATGTAAAATTAGACTTAAATACTTGCTCTTTGGGAATTTAAATTCTTAAAATGGCACATTAAACAATGTATTTGGAGAATTCTCATAAATGTTTCGCTATTTTGTTACTATTTCACTTCTATGAATTTTCCTTTACCAAAGCAAAGATGGCAACATAGTGAAAGGAGAAAAATATTTGTGAGAGACAGTGATCTTTTTCTTTGATTGCCATACTCAATAAATCAAGAAATGGGTAAGCAGATTCCAATAAAAGGCATGAATAATGTGATTAGGCAGAATATAGGAAAACAGTACAAATACTTATAGACAACCATCATAAAAAGTGTAAACTGCAGGGCGAAGAAGGTTGACAAGAGAGTGCTGGGTGTGATTATTTAAATAAAGTAAAATCAGAGGAACTACTTAATTTATTAAATGTTACCCTGGAGTTTTATATAAACTTTACCTGCCAGTCAGTTACAGGACTTTCAAGAAGGGGCAGCCTGGTATAAACGTGTAAGAACAGGGACTCTGGAGCTAGACTGTTTTGAGTCTGACCACTTACCAGCACTGTGACAAAAGTTATTTAACCTGTGGAGGTCTCAGACTTGTTATCTGTGAAATGGACAATAATATTTACTTGAATGTTTATGTTGAAAATTAAATGAGTTAATACAGGAAAAGCACTCAGAATAGTTTTTGGCTATTTATAATCAAGAATACTAGTGAGAAAAAGCTATAGTTCACATTAAAGAGAGATTCTACCGAGAGGACACAAATACTTGTTACAGTGTTGGGGGGGGGATGGAGAGTCCATTTGAATAAAATATTTCAGAAAAAATAATTTACCTACCAACTCTACTAGCAAGCTTCACAAATCAAAGATGATCAGTTCTTTCACAGCAAATTTACGGACAAGTTCCTAATAAAGCAAATTCTTGGTTTACTGAATGTTTAATCATGTCTACCTGACACGCCAATACCGAGCATTTGTTCTGAGCTGACTTGATTGTGATGACTTCTTGAGGAGTGTCCCAGCTCAGGTACCTTTTAAAATAAAGTTGAGAAGTATAATGATTTCAGTCAATTTCCTTGTACTTAAAATCGAAACATTTTTCACTTGCATTATAAAAGCAATCTATTTTAAAAAATAAATTGATAAACGAATTAAATAATTTTAATCCTTCCAGAATGTTGACAGATAAAACTGTTTTTGATTAAGAGTACTCAAAATTTTGGGAAGAAATTTCCACTTTAAAATGAAATAAAAGTATTAAAATATTACTTTCAAAAATTGTATACCTATATTTGCTCCAAAAATGAGTATATAACTGATTAAACCAATAGTTACAAAAATAGTTTTTGAATTCTAGTAGGCAGATAATTTAACTGAAAAAGACTAGCCTTCAGGAAATCCTACCTATAGAAAACACTAGTTATAGAAGGGTTACACAGAGTATTAAAATTTTTTAAATGTATGTGAACTATCATAGATCAGATACTTATTAGGAATCAAAGCAAAAAGACAGAAGGTCTCAGTTCTCAAATATTCAAATGTAATCACAAGGGAAAAAATAGATTTATAAAAAAATTAAGCTCAGGCTAAGCACTGGAAAACTGGGGCATGAGGTTTCACATTTCCTGATCTATAAGCCTTAAATTTTCATAACAAAAATCTTAAATAATAAACCCACAGTTAATACCTGAATTTGCAATAAGAGGCAAGATAAATTTTTTCGAGAATTATTCCTGTAGTTGCTGATATACGAAGTAGCCAATTATGAGCAGTCAGTGCTATGAGTGAGGATTTATAATCTGATGGATTGGAAAGTACATCCCCCTAAAAAAAATAAGGTATAAAAATGAAACATCTGGCCATGAACAATATACAGTAATCAGTGTCCAAAGAAAATTGTTAAACTTAAAGATAGCCAAATAAGTAAACACAAGAAGAAAACAAAAATTTTATTTTTAGTTTTGTGAAACAGAGTCTTGCTATGTCGTTCGGGCTGGTCTTGTATTTACTACACAGCCCAAGCTAACCTTGAATTCACAGCAATCCTCCTGCCTCAGCCTCCCACGTACTGAATTACAGGCGTATGCCACCATACCCAGCTTACAAAAAAAGAAATTTTAAACACACAAATAAAGAATTAAAAGAAGGAAAGATTCTAGGTCATTCTTTTCATCATTAACTTACTGAGTTTATTCACATAAAGCTTTTAAAACGGTGCCTAAAATAACTTCTTATTTACTACATATTCAACAAATGTTGGCCAATAATAACTATAGTAGGAATACTGACACTGCTGCTATAATAAAAATAGCTCTTAAAAAACAGGTAGCCAGGCATGGTGGTGCAGGCCTGTAATTCCAGTACTCAGGAGGCTGAGGCAGGGGGATCACTACAAGTTCAAGGCCAACCTGGGCTATAAAGTAAGTTCAAGGCCAGTCTGAACTGCATAGTGAAACCCTGTCTCAGAAAAAAAGAAAAAAAAAATCATGTATAGCAGCATAATTATTAACCAGCACACTTGGGAGGCCCTGGGTTCAAGCCCTATTACTGAAGAACAAAAAACAAAAAACAAACAAACAAAAAAATTCAGATGATAGAACAGACATTCACAATATCCTCTTTTTCTTTACTACAGGATTTGTTTTCCTTTACATGGAAGTCAATGTGGCAAAATACAAATTACCCCATTGTTTAATGTGCCTCTATTCCAACCTCAAATAAGAAGCTACAATCCAGAATGAAGACAGTCAAAAAGAGTGGAAGATGAAACTAATTGTAAAGATGATCTGTTACCGAGTAGCTCAGAAAAGGAAGATGACAGCTGTGTGGGAATGCCTGTCACCAAGGAGCTACCACAAGGTGGAAGTATAATACAGGAAGAGAAAAAGAAGCAAAATGTCTGCTTTGAATTATGGAATTAAAACGCAGTTGTAAGAAAAAACTTCAGAATAAAGAACTTGATGAGCTAGGTGTGGCGGTGCACACCTGGAATCCCAGCACTCAGAAAGATGATGCAGGAGGATCACGAGTTTGAGGTTGGCCTGAGTTACACACAGTTTGAGGTTAGCTTGGGCTACCCAGTTTCTAAAACAACCAAAAAACAAACAACTCCCTCAAATGGCCACAACAACAAAAAAAAACAGATTGAGAAGCTGCTTAGGCCAAAAGTGAACAGAAAAGAATGAGGGCACAGTTATTTTACATATGTTCCTAAAGATGTGTCTTCTCTTAAAGTTTGCTTTTTGTTTGCTTCTTGGTGATATTTTTTAACTTATCTACCAGAAGTCTTACACTAATTCACAAAAACATAAATGCTTTTATTCTACAATGTCTTACATAAGTATACTTCATGGAGATTTTAAAGTTTTATAAAATATACTATTTATACCTTGTCTATTAGAAAAACACTTGAAGCAGCTTATCTAAGAGAAATGAATTATTTTCCTAAACTAATGGATTTCTTCCACATATTTACAATATTTCATCTACTGTCTCAAAAAAGGGTATTAATTTAAAAGTAGTATCACATTGGTACACTACAAACAATACAATATGCTTCTTAGTTTTTCTTAATGGAAAATCTTGCTTCACTGCAAGTGAGAACAAAATATCTAAATGTTAAAGTGTGAATAGAAGAATTAGGTTACTAGAAATTTTATTTTTACGGAAGTGCTTTGATGTGATAAGATTGCTCTAAAATTTGCTGTTTTGTAGAAGTGTACTCAAAATTCTCAAGTAAGAAATTTGTCATTTTCTACCCCACCCCTAACCCCCATGAAAATTGATTAAGAAGCTTTAAGTTGCTGACAGCACAACAGTTATTTATAGCTTCAAAATAAGAAGCTGAAGAAGAAAATGGAAATTCCAGGCTCTCTAACATTTATAAAGGAGCTTTCTATGAACAGAGAATAAGTATCCAATGAAAAATAAAGCAGAAATTCCAGAAAACTACAAAGTATGTAAAATTAGCCTAAAAAAAAAAGAATTTTAACAGAAAATTTAGAATATAGCCTCTAAGTACTGTTTAGAGTTAAATACTGGTCATCTACTAGGGATTCTGTTTTTCTTAAAGAACAAACCAACCAGATTTAAAGACTTGCTTAATTTCTTGTAGTATTTTCTAATGTATATTTTCTACTGTATATTTCCTTAGAATGGTAATGATATGGAAGATTTATTTAGAAATATTCCTTAAAAAGTAAGTTTTATCAAGAGTTTGGGAAAATGACTTTTATAATCATTTTGTATACTAGTATTAGTATTAAAGGCTCTGAGAAATAATTCTATAAACAAACTTGTTTAATCTTTTATACTTGGAATGGCCTAAACTTATTTTTCCACAGTCCAATTTCTCTCAATTCCTTTGGCACTTACCTACCTTTAACATGCCATGGAAATAATGGTCTGAAAAATATTACCAGGGCAATGCTGGTCTGACAGAATGAGTGCATCTTGTTGTTATATATTTTATTTTTATCTTACAGTTTTCCAAATAATATTCATGGAATTCATGTTCAACAATCTACTTAATATAACTGCCATTCTAAATACTTCGTTACTTCAGTATAGTAAGTGGAATAATCTCTTAAACACATTGCAAATATAATTATAAATGAGCTTATATTACTGTAAACATTTTAATCAGTCTTTAATGTTTCCTAATTTTTAAGATTTAAAGAAACTAATTTTTAAAATATAATAGTATTAATGATTTTTAAGATAAGGAAAAATGATAATCAAAGATATGTTCTCTTTTTGATTGTTCTAAAGATTTAGGAATTACTATGATCCTTTAGTTTTAATCCTTTATATATTAACAATAACCAGTTCTTCTAGGCTAAAGATGCTTTAAAAACAAATCTCACCACTGGGCATTCCCATAACAAAGCATCCTCTATTTTTTCTGACTTGGGACATTTTGGCATCTCATAAAGTTTTCTCGGCTCTGATGCAACACTGGAAAAGAGAAAAAAAAATTATTGTTATTAATAATGGAAGTAGTAATTGCTCAGGTTTGATACTTTTCCATACAAAGATCTAAAATACCAAAATATAATTTGCTATTTGCCTTCCTCTTTTTATGTACACTATTTTTTTCTGGTCACAGAATTTGTAATATAATGTCACATAGAAAAAACCTCCGAAAAATATAAGATTAATATAATTTATAATACTATAAAACTATCCATAATAATTACTAACCTTTTGGTTCATTTTCCATTTTTAATATACATTGGTTACAATAGACACTTTTTTCCAAAATTATATCATATTGATCTTTTTTTACCCCTGAACATTTATCGTGGATAACTTTATTTCCATTGAGTTCAAAACTGTTTTAAGCACATCTGAAATAAAAATTAGTAGATAAAAATGGTTCCACTGTTTTAGAATAAAAATTCATAGACAAAAAAGAAAATACTCTGGAATTTTTTTTACTCCTAAATTACCTTTCAGAAAGGCTAAAAAGGTTTATACTTCTACCAATATTGAACACTATCTTTGAAGGGACAAATACTCTTAATTATGAGACAAAATCTTGCTATGTTGCTTGGGTTGGTCTCAAATGATTTCTACTGCTTCTACCTCTATAGGAACTGAACTACAAGTATGTGCCACTGTGCTTGACTGTGCTTCTCTGATTACTACTGAGAGATGATCATAGATGTTTTCAGTTAACTGAGGCACTTTAAAATTAAACTACTGTTAAAAGAGAAACAATTTTCAAGGTGACATTCTATTCACCTTTGGTATTTCTGATTGAAAGGTTTAAACTGAGTAGAATTTCAGAAGAATGCAAGCAGCCTCATCTGTGATTCTAACCTGTGGGTAAAACACCCTGGCTGGCATGTTAAAGAATTCCAACATTATTTACCATTAGAACACTAATCAGTGCCACTCATTTCAAAATTTGGTTCTAAATCAAAGCAAGTACTTCCAAATTGGGGAAGTTATGAACTGGAAATTAAATGGTAGCAAAGAATTAGTACCAATTTTTCCAGGTATGGCAACATGATCATATAAGAAAATGTTGAGATTTTTACTTCCAGTATGACAGACTTAGTGGATACTCTTCTGCAAAACTGATGAAAATTATAAAAGGACAACCACTTAATGTCTCTGGAAATGGTCCTGGGGACATATGTCAGATGAAGACACGTTTATTCAAGAAAATCTACCACAGCTCAATAGGAACAGTGAGTCTGTTCTGTTTAATCCAAGGCATGTTTCCTTCCCTTCTACTCCCAGCTCAGCAAAATGGAAACTCCACTCCAGACTGTTGTAGCAACAAGGCTCCCTCTCCTGGCTGTTTCACTTAAAGGGCTAACTTGGGGGAAGGGAAGAGCTTCGGGCTTAACCAGCTGCCAGCTGTCTGCTGCTGAAGCTGAGTCCTGGGAGTGCAGCAGAGAAACTCGCTTCTACCCAGGCTCCAATGGTGAAATGGGGGTTCTACCTTGGGTTACAGTACAGCTGAGAATACTGGGGCCCAAAGTGGCCTCCATATATCATATTCAAACCACAGAACATAAAAAACGGAGAGAAAAATCTTAAAAGTTGGAGAAGGGGAAAAAAATCACCTTATTCACAGAGGAACAAGGATAAAAATTACATCAGGCTTCTCTTTTCAGATATCATACAAGCAAGCAAAGAATGGAGTGAAATATCTAAAGCATTAAAATCCCCCCCCAAAACCCCACCAACTTAGAATTTCAATACTCAGAAATACTATCCTTCAAAAGTAAAGGAGAAATATAAATTTCCCAGACAAACAAAAGCTGAGAGAGTATGCCAGCCATGGACCTGCCTTGCAAGAAATAGTAAAAATTTTTCCAAGAGAAAATAATGATACATCAGAAAATCAGTTCTACATAACGTGTGGAAAAGGATTAGAGAAGGAATAAATGAAGGTAAAACAAAATTTCTTGTTTTTCTTAATCTTTATTGATTTTAAAAAAAGTTTGCTCAAAATAAAAACAGCAACATGGTATTCAGTGATTATAACATACAGATAAGTAATATGAATGACAGCAGTGTTATGACAGCATGCAGGATGTGTCTTTTGGGGTTATGACTGGGAACAATGAAACTGCTGCAAAATTAACCACATTGATGGGAATGTAAGCAATTCTGAAAAGGACACTTTAAATGGTAAACGTATAGTATAGGTCTATCCTAATAAGGTTCTTATGAAGAAAATTCCCATAATTTTTAGAGACACAAACTGAAGGGAGGGAACACAGTAAAACAAGTATAGCATATTTTGATAGTTTTTGAATCTAAATAATTGGTATTGTGGGGGTTTCACCATGGCTTTCCTATCACTTTCATTCTTGAATGGTTGGTGATGAGGCTGACTTAAGACATCTTGGATCTATAAATATGCTTTTGCTTGAAAAATTCTCTTAAAAAAAAGCCAAGCAGCCAGATGTGGTGACACATATCTGTAATCCCAACACTAGGGAGAATAAGGCAAGAGGATCACAAGTTCAAGGCCAGCCTGAGCTACACTTTGAGTTCAAGGCCAGCCTGAACTACTTAGTGAAATGCTGTCTCAAAAAAAAATACAAATACTTCAAGAACAAAACCTTTCCCCAAAACAACATCTAATTATTTGGTAACCAGTTCACTTGACTGTGTTATCTTTTATGTATCAAAAAACTAAACAGTTCTCTGAGTAGTCTATCGTTTACCTTAGTATTTCGTTTTGTTTTGAAATGGTATTTTACAAACTTTAACCTACAACTTTATATTTAACAAGATTTTTAAATTACATGCATTCTACCACTTAGTCTTATTTTGGACCCATTTTGTCCACTGTCCTCTTTTACTAAGTACTAATGTAGTCATGCGGCTCTGTAAAAATTAAAGATTAACAGTCAGGTAAATGACAACGAAAAATTATAACTAGAAGTTACCTGCTGACACAACACCGATAATTGTCAAAATATATTCTTCCTCTCTCATAGGCTATAGGTGATTTGGAATGAGTTGTCCAAACATTCTTAAATTTAGTACTTTCCTGAAAGACACAAGGAATTTCGGTTTAGGATAGAACACATAACCCTCTACTGTGCATTCATTTTAAGCTAGATGGTTAGATTTACCATTTTCAAAGTAATTTCACATACATTATTCTAAAACATTTTACGTTTTCCTCTGCTCACACGTTTTGGATCAACTGGTTGCCCAACTTTTAAAAAGGATGTTTGCAGAAAGACATAAGAAGCTTAAACCCAAACCATCTGGTGGCCCTATTAACACCTATTTGCTCATCCCCTTCCCATCGCTTGTGACCCTCTCAATGAGAGTCCTAGAGCGTAAAGCTTGCATCCCAGCCCAGTAGCCCCGTCGTCTTTGTTTCGTCCCCGGCCTGCAGGTGGTCACCTGGCACACCAGCGCCCGCAGGATGCCCAGGTTTGTCCTCTGCACCACGCCTGCGTCGCGGGCGAAGAAGCCCAGCGCCCGGCGACTCAGCCGGCTGCACACGTTAGGCTTCCGGGTCGGGCCCATGGAGGCTCAGGCAATCGCAGTTTAGTTTGGTTGGAGGGGCGCGCCCCTCACTCCCTCATCGAGCAGCCGCCGCCACCTCTGAATTTCAACAAAAAAAACTAATGCTGGGGAGGAGGCACCCAGCAGTGAGGCGAGGAAAAACCGAGCCAACCCTCCCAAAACACAGGGAAAAAGGAAACAACAAACACGACCCCTTCCCGGCTTGCTCCTCTGGCGATCTCCAACAGCGGGTAGTGAGATGTCGCTGTACCTCGTGGCCTGCCGTAGCCGCCCCTCACCGGGAAATGTAGTTCCTAGTGCCCTCTGGCTTCTTCCTGGACTACAATTCCCATCGGGCCGCGGGGCGCGAGGTCTTGCCCTGGTCCCTCCTCAATCCGCCCGGCCCGGCGCCGCCCCTCGGGTCTCTCAGAGGCTGCGCCGTGGGCTGGTGCGCCTTTCCGGGTTGTGCCCAAGGCGTGCTGGGCGAGCCTTGGGGGCGCTGTGCTGCCATCTCCTGGTCGCGCTTCCTTTGCTCCTGTGCCTTCCGGTTTGCCTCGCTTCCAGCCTTGTTACCGTGACGCGTGTCTACCCTTGCTGTTTGCTCTAGGAGGCTCTGGCCAGTTGTCCGGAGCGCCGCTGTGTCGAGTGCGACCTTCCAAAGGTACGCCCCGCGGCTTTCCCGTTAGCTGTGGACACTGTGGATGAAGTTGACTGTTGAACATTTTGGGTGTATAAACACTATGCTGTGTACATGGTCCGTATTATGATTACTGGTAGAAGATGCTGGCTTTCCCACCGAACTAGGGTTGAATTACCCCACCCCCCACCCCCCGCCCAGGCCCGCCTTTGTGTGGCCTGTGGGGACAGTGGATGGTTTGGAGATAATTACTACATTTTTCTTACAGGAAATGAAATAGGAAATGCTTACATTTTTATTGAAGTATCTAAGATAGTCGACGTTGGTTTCTCTAAGGAAAAGACAACAAACTTTGTTAACTGGCCCTGCCTGTGTATTCAAAGCTCCTGATACGCTAAATTTTCAATAACCTTAGGTCGCATTGCCTTAAGTTCCTTGAGGGTATTGTCTTCCCATCTCCCACGTGAATTTGGTGTGCTGCCTCCTGTTTTTAGGTCCCCAAGGAAAATAATCGTTTATGACAGCCAGCCCAAAAAGCACAGTACGAGATGAGTATGCTGGGTCGACTTTGGCGTTTAGTAAAAAAAATAACCATATCTCTTTTTAACCTTGCTGCATTTCACTCAGGACCTGGCTTTTGCTGATTTTTCATGACTTGTTTGCAGCATATGGTGGAGTGCTTTGTACATTTTTAGAGTGCTATAATGTTTGATTTGATCATTTATTAATGGAGCTGTCATTGAGAAAACTGGAACTTAGAAAAGACTAGTCTCTTTGGATGAAATGAAATTCAAATCATTTCTGAATCTCACTCATCTTCTCTTTTCTCCTCCCTCTTTGCCTCCATTTGTTTGTCTTCCTGTGGTCATTATGATCAAATCACCAAGAGGAATTATTCTAGATGCCTCCCTTTTCTACCCAGAGCCAAGTCCTAATACTTACCCATCTTTTCGTCTGAGTAATTTCAGACCTTACTATTTTTATCACATTATTAAGTAGGCTTGTAATACTTACAGGTACTTCTTCCACAGTGATTTTTCTAAAGCACAAAGGTGTTACTTGCATATTATAGTTTTTCAGTGACTACTGAACACCCATAGCAGAATTTCTCAAGTCAGAATCAATACCCAGGATATTCCATTGTTAAAATTTTTTAGCGTATTAAATATGTATAAATACAAAACTACATATAAACTATATTGTATCTTTTATACAACTGCAATACCCAGAATTTATAAGAAAACCAGCAAACTCACATGAATACTTACTTGTTGTGACCAATAAGACTTTTACTGAACCTAAAGAATTTCAAAAGCAAACTGATTCTGTCCTCCAGGGCGTACTGTCCTTACAGAAGGCCTGTCTGTATTGCCCTAGTGTTGGAAGATTATTTAGTGCCCCCTGTTTTTCCTTGGCTCTTTGCTTGACAACATATGCATGCAGTAGTCCCCCTTTCTTTCTCATTATCCTGCACCAGTGACGAATGGTACACCTTGTTGAACCAATAGTGCACTCTAAACACAAATGTGTAAACTGAAGTCTTGTGACCGCACTCAACTGAAAGGTGGTCATCCAGTTGATCTAGAGTATCCTTTTGTTAAAATTCTGTGTTCAAAGTTTTGCTAAACTGAAAATAAAAGTTCTTCAGGGGAAATCTCATAGTCTTGAGGATACAGGTACAAATCCCTACAGTTCCACACAGGTGCCTTATAGGACAGATTGGAATCCCTTAGTGTAGTATACAGAGCACTGCATTATCTTTGTCTTGCCCATATTTTCAGCCTCCTCTCTCTGGCCATCCCTCATGTTTGACCTTGTGGTTCTGACATTTACACTTTCTCATGCCAGTATGCCTTTATACTTCAGATTTTCTTTGTCTGGCGCTCCCTTCTTCTCCTCTTACCATTTTTCAGAAGACTCTTCCAAGCGTCACAGTTGCACTTCTACCCTTTTCCTTAGCCCTTCAACTTAGTAGCTTTTTATGTGTCTCTAGCTTATTTTGCAGATGATTGTGGCACTATTTTAGAACTGTCATTAGTCTGTCTTCCTAATGAACCCAGTCAGAAACTAAGATGTAATATCATTCTGCCACTTTAGCACACTGCCTAAAATATGGTTAATGGATATGTATGTTGAAAGAATTGAATAGCCTGTAAAAACGATGTTTGTAAAGAAACTATTAGCAG
>RJWT010026375.1:0-15841 GCA_004365215.1 Cuniculus paca | reverse complement strand
ACTGTTCCTTTTTATTTTTAAAAAGCAAGAGATTCATTATTCATGCATTCATTTAGCACATACTATTGTGGATTTTGGTATTCTGTGTTTTGCATGCCTCTAATACAAAATCAAGTAAGAATGTCATTAAAATTTTAAAAAAGTATTATGAAACCTATCAACCACCTGACATTTAATTTAAATCAGACCTGCCATCCATTTTTAATAACATTTATGAATCTCTGAGGTGGAAGAAATCAATACACGTTTTAGAAAAACAAAATCAGCAGGAAGTAGAAGACCCTCAGCACTACTTTGATTTTCTTTTGGAAAAGCAGCAAACGATGTTGTTTTGTTGTTCCTGTTATCTAAATGCTCCTGAATTCCTTTAGTCATACAGCAATGTGTTGTTAGAGAAACATTTTTTTTTTTACTAAAAAGCTAAAGTCTTCAAAGTGATTGTTTGCTGTGATCCCTTCACATCTCTTCCTTCTTCTCTATCTGTTTCTTTGTGCTTTTGATTACTTAAAAATACAAACAAATGTGCATGAAACAGACTCTGCTGCTTTTGTTTTTCCAGGACTAACAGGAATCAAGGAAAGTAGAATACCACAGAGTGCAGGGAGCATCTGCTGGGGAGAGAGGGGAATGGAAAAGAACTGCCGCACACACAGATGGAAATGATTGGGAGGGAAATGAAAAGGAAGGGAAGTGTTGAATGGCCAAAGTGATCTGAAATATGTCCTAAGGCCTGAGGGGCTATCTACTGACACCCGATGAGGATAGAATTTTTATCTTTAAATGATCATGAGGCTGATTGTAATAACTAAGAAAAGCAGATTTAGGAGGCAAATGTGTAATTTCCCTCCCTCCAATGAAATCACTCCAAAGAAAAGTTGGTAATAGATTGTTAATGTATCAGTTATCAAATGATAAAAGTCCTGGAACCACAGGGAATACATACATATCAGACTTCTATATAGACCTCATCTTATACCATTATCATCATTAAATAGTCTTTTTCAAGAAGAATCCAACACTATTCCTATGTGCATCGCACACCACTCTACTGATCACCCCCTTATCTAGTCCAGTTTCCCTCTTCATCCCTGCCCATATGTTAGTCCAAATCCTTCTTTGTTCTGAGGGACTGCCCTGTACATATCAATGTTTAGCAGCATTCCTGGCTCCTACACACTAACTCAGCAGCACCTTACTGTCATGAAAATAAAAAACTCTTCAGAAGTAGCCAAGTGTTCCCTGCAAAGAGGCAAAACTCCTGCCCTTTTGTCTAAGCTCATCGAACTACTGACTTACTTCTGCACTATTTTCTGAATTGTTTCCTGAACAAACACAATGATGGGCTACTCTGTCCTTGTTGCTTCCTGAGCTTTCTTATCTCTTTCTAGTACACTACCTATTCAGCCTGAACCAAATGTAACTTCTCGTGAAATTTCTGACATTCCCAAATACTGTCACTTTCTTTTCAGTGTGCTTAAAGAAGTTTATACCTATATCTATGTCATACTTCATAATAATCGTTGTGGAAACAAATTTTCTCCATAATAATAAAAAGTATTGAAAGGCTTAAAAATGTATAATCCTGGGGGTCAGGGATTTAGCTCAGTGGCATAAACACCTGCCTGGCAGGTGTGAGGTCGTGAGTTCGATCCCTGGTTCCAAAAAAATAGTCCTTTCTTCCATCTATATTGTCCAGTACATTATACCAAGTGACATGGACAGCAACAATCACAAAACTACCTGCAAGTGCTGCTGTTTTATAGAGGAACCGTTCTGAGCGTATAGAACGTGTTGGTTCCTATTATCATTACCATATCCCCATGAGAAATGCTCTGTTATTATTTCTATTGTACAAATAAAGTAACCGAGGCTAAGTAACCTGTCTAAATTTACATAGATAAAGCATAGTCAGTTTCAGCACAGGCAATCTGACATTGAAGCTAAATTTTTAAACATTGTGAATTTAAGCCTCTCAAGAGAAGGAATTAATAATTGCAAAATTAAAATCATTAAATCATTGATTTATCTATTGAGCATATAATTGGTATCGCTAAGGGAAATGCACCAACCACAGACATCCACCTTAATGTCATGTAAAGGACCCGGTAGAAAAGAATAAACCCTTGTAGAGATATAAATGACACTCACTATTTGGCATTTGATGCAATGTGCAATTTAGGGTTGACAAAAAAACAACAAAGAAACAAAGAGTGGCCCCTAATCTTGAAGAAAATTGGAAAATTGAGAAAATTTCTTAAATTCATAGGAAAGTCTACTTTTATCCAAAAAACACAAAACAAAGCAAATATATACACATATACTTTGGTTGACATCAATTTTCATGCAAACATTGGAAGTCTAACTATCAGACAAAATTCTGGCTTTCATATCTTTATTCAATCTCTGTAGGATTTTATATCTATTATAAAATATATGGAAGCCCAAATATACTTCCTATGTTACTCATTTTCTTTAGCAGATTGTCTTAAATCTTAGAGATTGTAATGAATAAAATAAATTTGACAGTAGTAGAGTGATTCTTTTTCAACAAGGAGAAATTAAATAGCACTTTTAGATGCTTTTACAAATTCATTAATATTCTTATATTCTTCAAAAAATCACACTGCAGATAATTTCAATAAGAAACACAAAGCTCTCAGGACATGTCATATCTGTTTAAGTGTAACCTTGAAATTCTCAGCAGTTCTCACATATTCATAAATGGTTAGCACAACCAAGCTGAGTTCATCCCTTAGGTGCCATTGTTTTCCAACAACATGATGTACGAAAACCAATGGAATCATGTTACAAATGTGGAATACATTCAGATGTTCCTGACAGATATGGAAAGATATCAAAATTAAGTTTTTCTGTGTCCATCTGGGAATCAACATGATCCTTTCTAGCCTACTGAGGTTCAATACACTTACACAGGATTGTAAACATGGTCTTCAATTCATGTATATTATTGCATTCTTGCTAACAAGCAAGATTCATCCACTCAGCTATTCCCACCTCAACAACCTCCTAGTGTGTAATGCTTTAATGAACTATAATGTATAAACGAATTATTTTCAAATAACAATACTGTATTCCTTTACTTTACACTGGATTCTGGAGCAGATAACCCACCCCCCTCGGAAATCCAGACACCAGGAGTTTTCAACTCATGTTCTGTTCTAAACTGTTGTTCATAATGGACAAGATTTCCAGTTAATGACTAAGGCTCTTTTCATATAATGATGCCCCCTCTTCTAAATTATCCATTTTCTCTATACTGAATTAATGGCTAGAAAAAGAGAGTAATAATCCTTCAGAGATATTCCTAAGGTCTGTGACTCTACAGTTGCACACATCACAATATGATTTACATGTTCTACATGTCAGAATGCCATCCCACACAGCTGTGAACTGCCAGGAGGCTTCGAAACACAGTTTAGTCTGGAGACTGGGAGGAAAATGAGTTGGGTAAATGCACAGCATTCCAGCCACAAGTGTGAGGAGCAACAACAGGCTAATTACATTTGTTATTTAGGCAAATATGTCATACATAGAAGTCTATTTTTGTATATGTAAAACCAAGCACTTCTAGATGTCTCTTCATATATTTTTCTCATTTGATCACCAGGCTGCTCTATTTCAGTTTTACTAGTGATATTAGTGCAGTCATGTTTCTGCAGGTCCTTCCTGTTTTGTGCCTTATTCTGTGTCAATCTTTGCTCTTCTCTCCCCGTATATTATGTCTTATCTTTCCTAGTTGCCCTTGGTTGTGGTACTTTTCATAGCAACTGCATTATTTGAGAGATGTTAACTGTAGTGGTTGATTGATTGTGTCAGCTTGAGACATTTAGAAGATTTACTCAATTGGCATAGCAATTCTACACCCAAGGTTGTAGAAGACCCACCCTAGGGTGGCTCATCACCTGGAAGGTATAAAAGGGAAGGAGGAAGGGCAAATAGATTCCATTCTTTGGAGGAGCTCCAGTCTTCACCTTCGACTTGGATGTAGTCTCCTGGCTTCCAGTGTAGACTCCAGCATTCTGGCATAGAATCTTTAGCCTTCCAGCATAGACCCATCGGCCTGCTGGTGAGACTTGCACAGGACACTGCAGTGAACTCCAATCCTTGGACTGAATCCTTCAGCCTCTGACATACAGACACCCTCTGCACGCTTCCTCATCTGATTCTGTGGCTGACCATCGTAAGCCAACCTTGTAATTACTTATACATTCATGTATCTCCTGTTATGTTTGTTTTCGCTAGTAAACCCCCGACTAAGACATTAATTCATCTTACTTTTTAGGTAAAAAAAAAAAAAGATTTATTAGCGCACACAACAAAAAAATGAAAGATTCAACACCTAAATATTGGAAAGGGCAGAGTAATGGATGAGACTCAACAATCAATGAAATCTAAGACTCCAAACCCACCAGGATTTGTCTCCAAATCTCATCTTTTCTTTTGTCAGCTCACTCTATCTGTACAGAACAGCTGGCCAAATATGTTAGCAAATGTTGTTTTTACATCTTAGGAAATCCGCCACTGGAGAGTAACCTTTCTCATTTCAATTAAAAAATTCCACTTGGTTTAGTCATATGCCCAACTCTGGATCCGTTTAGGGTTTCTGGTAGGAAGGTCAGGTAGTCAGAGGCGGCTATGTTGGGAGTGAGATACTTGTACAAGTATGTGGGACAGTTTCCAGAAAGGATGAGATAGGAGGGAGAGGCAAACTTGGGGCAATGGGGTTGGTTATTTGCAGAAATGAGCAGTAGTGTTCAGAGGCACAAGAATACCTCTACTTCTGCAGAAGAATACATCTACTTCGGATTCCTTCCAGCAGTTTCTCACTGCAATTCTTATACTGCAAACCTAATGGGAACCTGCTCTTTGTTACTAGATTGATTGGTGATTTTATTTCCTGTCTTATTTCCCTTTCTTCTTTGCTATTGTTATATATTTCTATTTTTATTTTCTCCATCTTAAATTATCCTTTTAATGTCTCTGAATGTCCATGAAATACATAATATTCTACTGGTTTTAAATATCATTCAGAGTCCCTGGCATTATTACCCAAGGCTGAATTCTCTCCTAAAATATATCCTCACAGGTGGGCCTTTTAAGATTTTTTACTATGGCCATATAAGATGCATTTTATACAGTATATGTTAGACTCATGTTGTATATATAATTGTATATAGTGTAGACTCACATACGTATATTCATATAAGTGTATATTTACATAATAAAATAAAAGTTTTTTTAAAATGCTTATTTTTGTATTATACAATGTAATATCATCTTTATTCGATTTTTACATTTTGATCACAAACATCTGAATTTACTTCACAACTCTCTGCTCTAAGTTAGCTCACTTTGGCTCTCTAACATCTGAGCATTTAAACTATGTGTAGAACATTAGCTCACATAATCTACTAGCTCCATAGTTTTTGCTAAACATGCATAACTGACATCATTTGGCCCACTCCTCTTGGATATATATCATACAGCAACTATTTCATTGCCAATAAACCAAAGCTTTCTATATTCAAGAATTGATACGTGACATTATTGGGTTATGTTCTATCCACAAGAGACTCATGATTATAGCCAACGTACTAAGAATCTTGGAATGAAGCGCTGACTGTACCTGAGTTTGTTTGTCTATATGTAGGAACAAAAATGATGTTAAGTCTTCCTTCCAACAGAAGAAAACTATCTAAAACTCCCAACTAGAATGTCCTAACAACCACTGGCAATAATATAAACAAAAAGCACAGCATAGACTATACTTACCTCATAACCTCCAGGAAGGATTGGTTACATACATTTCCTTAATTGTTTTCAAATAGGCCTTCAGCAGGAATTAGTTTAGTCAGGAGTGGGTGCAATCAGATTTTCCACAGAGGCAATGGCCAATGGGTATACCAGGCAGAGTGACCAGAGCAAATAATACCTATCATTACGTGAGTCTGTGAAATTCAGCTCTTTCAGGAGTTACTTTTACTTTTCTTGTATCAATTTTTTTCTTTTAAATACCTATCTGATAAAAGTTCAGATGATGGATAATAATAGAATAACAGCTATATGAATTCCAAGCACTTCATTTGCTTTATTTCATTTAATCCTCCGGACAAACTTTATGATGTAGGTATAGATTTTTGTTATCATTGTTACACAGTTGAGTTCGGGAATGTTAATTTTCTTCAGCTCACATTGCTTAAAGTTCTAAAGTAGGCTTTCAACCCCGGTCTGTCTAATTCCTTCATCAACGTTTTAATCACAGGTCTCATTGCTCCCAGATCTCCACCTTTCCAATGCCTGGAAATCATATTGAAATCCATCATTTACTAAACGGTTGAGACCATAATCAAACACATGTGCTCCAACTGCCACATAAAAGTTTTGAAACACAGCTTTTAGATTTTGTTTATATTTTTCTTAGAGGGCTTCATTATCCTAGAAGTAGTAACTGTGGTTATTAAAAGGAATTAAAATTAAGTAAAATTGAGAATTCATTTTCTCATTTGAACTAGCTACATTTCAAGTGCTCAATAGCCACATGCAGCTTGCAGCTATAATATGACTGTAGGAAAGATTCCATAGTTTATGAGAGTAATCTGAATTACAGACTCTCTGACCATTATCTCTACTCTCTGGATTACTTTAATGTGATTTTTATTCTATTTTATTCCCTCTCAACTTTCTTAAATAACATGAACATTAATTTCTTGAATCTGAGAAAATTTTCGACTACCCTTAAAATTTTCTATTTGTGTGTCTAGCATGTATTCCAATATTGGAGGCCATTTAATCTTAAAAAGAAAAGAAAATTACTTTCTAAAGTTGATTAAATATTTATTTAATTCTGATTAGTCTGTAATGGCCAGTGTCAATAAGTCATCAGAAATATGATTAATACTAATGAAGGCCTTGGCTGTATCTATACAACCTTAATGTAGGTCACTCATTCATTCTTTTATCAAACTTGTACAGGTGAATACCAGAGACAGACAGTGTGACAGACACAAGGACTACATAAAAATGTCACCAAGTTAGCCAGGCATGGTGGCAATGGTTGTAATCCCAGTACTCTGAGAGACTGATGCATAAAAAACAAAAGTTTGAGCCCAGCCCTGGTAGTTTAGTGAGACTCTGTCTCAAAATAAAAATAAAAGGGCTGGTGGGCAGTCGCTCAGTACAAAAGCCCTGGCTGGGTTCTAATCCCAGTAACAAAAGAAAAAAAAATCATTCAAATCATAATAGATTTTCTACGTGTTCCCATGATATATATAGCAAAATAAGGTGAAATTTACTGGACAAAATACTAATCCCAGTCTTTCCTGTTTGCCCAATTTTTATAAACGTTTTAATGTGTTTAATTTTAAGCAAAATTTTTCAACATAAAATCTTCAAATAAATCTCAAATACGTTATTTAGATCTTACTTTCCCTAATAGGTCTAAAATGTGAGGTACGTTATGAATTGAAACAGCAGGCCTAAAATTAGATATGAATTCCTTGGTGGGACCGGTCATGACACTTTACATATCTGTTCCATAGAAGCTTTCCTGGAATTGTGCCTAGGCAAACCCCAGATGTTCAAGGAACGCTCACTCTTCCAGGCAAAATTAAAACAATCCCCTCATTCTGGCAGCTGAAATACTAACTGTTGGCATAAAGCCTCTCAGAAAGTAATGTGGGAAACGAGAGTGACAATACTACATTGAGATTCTATTTCATTCTTCATTCCCTGCTGGAGGATGGAGGTGGAAGCTTTATAAACATTAACTAATGCGCAATAACATCCTTAGGAGGGGCTTTATCGTTGATGTCTTTGACTTGTACTGCGAAAACCAAGGCACAGACATGAAGAAATCATGGAGAAATTAGGGAGGTTTATCTAAAATGGTTGTAACTACAAAAGACTGAAAAATCACATTTTTCAAAGTTCTAAACACTTCGCACAAACCTTATGAAAGCATTAGTTACATGCAGAATAAAATAATGCAGTAGCCAAGTTGTTGCCAGGTGAAGAAATCATTAGTGTTATTTTTTAAACTCTCGTAATCTTGTACATCTAATAATATCGAGGGGAAGAAGCAGAGATATATTTTAATTCCTCTGTCTTTGGTAAAAGTAGAGTTCAATAATCTGGGAATTACACTTCAGGTGAAATATCCTAATGAATTGTTGGGTTTATGAAAAGCGTCCCAAATTATTTATAAAAATAAGACTTGCTTTTCGGCTCACTTTGTAAGTTTTTCATAATTTTGAATAGTATTAAAACATAATTTTAACAATACAATGATATTTTATTTCATGACTATGAAGACAGTTATGCATCTTTTGTTGGATATTTAAATATTGCTGCAATGAATATCTTTGAATATACATCTGTCCTAATCTCCAATTATTTGTTTTATAGTAGATTCCTACACTACAACTCAAAGGGGTGGATCAAAGGGTAGGAAAAATTATTAACATTTTTTCAATATTTCTTGTCTTTTTTCCTAAAGGCTATATCATAATGTAGCCTCTCACATATAGCATTACAGTCTACTTAAAACCCTTTCCCCGAACATGACTATAGATATTTTTTCAAATAGATATTTCACAATTTTAAAGATAAACATTTATATGTCAATAATTAATATCTTAACAGATCTTTAATACCTCCTTTTTATTTCACCTGTAGAGAACCACTCCTAGCTAAGCCTATGCAAATGTTAATAATTACAGCCGTGCAGTAGATAAGAACTCATTAAGTGATGAGGGGTCATACACAGGGGTGGTCCCATAAGAGCCTATCAGCTAGAGACATTGTAGCTGTCTTGGTTTGTGAAAGTGCGTGCTTTAGTCTTCGAACAATGATAAAACTGCATTTCTCAGTTCAACATCCCCATAGTTAAAGGAAGCAGAACTGTACATACTTTTGGCAAAAGGAGTGGATTATTATCAAAATACTGCATTATGTAATTATATTTGGATAATTATAACAAGAAACAGCATCGTTAATTTCCTTTTGCAAAATATATGCGCTGTTTCTAATATCTATGAGGCGGCTTTTAATACAAAGTGGATAGTTTTCCTACTTAGCTAGAACTTTGGGGGTGTTTAAGGCAACAGAGGAATACTCTCTGGAGAATGAATTCTGGGTTTATGATTCACTATTCTGTCAGATTTTCATCCTATAGCTTAAAGTTTCTGTGTTTCCAAATGTTTAGCTGGAAAATGAACATTGTAATATGCATTTTGTAAGTGTCCTGTCCCAAATAAATAATCAACATTTAGTCAGGCGTGGTGGCACATACCTGTAACCCCAGGAGCTGAGCAGGAGGATTGCAAGTCTGAGCCCAATCTGAGCAACTTAGTGATTCAGAGAGACCCTGTCTCAAAATATAATAAAAATAAAATTAAAAAGAGCACTGAGTTCAATCCCTAGTACTACCCAGACACAAAGAGTCAACTTGGGAAGAGGTTCCAAACATGTGTGACTCTTAGTCACTGCTCCAAAAAACAGTAGAATGTTTTTCTCTTGTCCTGGCTTTGTATAACCTCGGTGAAACTGAACTGTTTTCCAAGAGGAGGAAATAAATTCTTCTTTGTCTTGTGAAGTGTCTCTGATCAGTTCATCTTAATGGCATAAGCGAAGTATTTCAAAAACAAGCTGATCAGTTCTAGAATCCTGTGAAGATCCACAGGAACCTACCAAAGTTGCTTCTCGGATGCAACAGTTGCACATCTAACATCTCCAGGAACATCACACCTAACTACCTACTCACAATCACATTGGTGGAATTAAATTATGGTTTCTTCTCAGTCACTTACTAGACTCAATTCTCAAGTTTCATCATGTTAGCATCATTGCTTTCTTATGAGAAAGTGAGTCAGTAAGAATAAAGAAATTGTTTTCCCTCTTTATTTTTGTTAATAATATTTTTTCCTTGTGACAAATATTTGGTACTTGCTGAGAATTCCCCACCTTTAATTTCCTTCCGTGTATAGATAATTCGTAGCTCTCTTCTATCTTGCGATGTGGCTCCATATTTTAAAAATCTGCAGGTTTCTGTTAATAAAGATATTTTCAGGGTTAATAAAGACACCACAGTATTGCTGACTGCACCACAATAGGTATTTTCTCCTTTCAGAGTAATACAATTTTTGGGTATCTACATGGTATTCAGAATAAAGAACATATTTTTATTTCAGATAAACTTATTTGGGGTTACCTGAAACCCAAGTAGAATCTGACCCTAATGCATCAATCAAATGATGAATATAATTGTTAAATATATTTTAAATTTACTGTGCATATATCAGCATTTTACTGTAAAGCACAATATTTAAATTGGATTCTTTAAACACACTGATATTAGGAAGTTCTTTACTTTGCCTGTGCAGCAGAGAAACATGAGGTCTGATATGCAGGCCCATCAACACCTTTGCAACTACATAGTAACCGACTGTCCAAAAAATTCTTCCACAGTCTCATAGTAGTTTCTTTTCACAGTCTTTTCCAATGTATATAGAATTTTTTGTATCTGTAGCCTAACAAAAAACATTGAATGGGAGAATTTGGCTCAATATTGATTGTATATTCTTTATCCCTCAGAGAGATTTGTAATCGTCTATTCAATATACAGAACAGCTGTAAAAAAGTAGGTAAGTATCATTATCCCACAATTGAGAAAATAAGAGGTTTAGTTCCTTGTCTAAGGTCATGTAGTATGTAACAGATTAAGATTTTAAAGTTTCTGTCCCTTCGTGTTTTATAGTTTACTTTGTTCTTTAAAAAGTAGCTATTTTCTACTTCAGAAGTTTAATCTCTGTAGAGGTTGAAATCATTCCCAAATATGAATTTAGGAATATATTTTAGTATTTTGAATTATCAATGTGACTTTCTATTTTATGGGAGCCATTTTGTATTCATATGAAGTTTAAACTTCCCAATATTAACTCCTATATGTATATAATATAAATGAATAATTCATTCACTCAACAAAAATATTATAGATTCTTAATAATCCCATGTAATAACATAAGGCTAAGATAAACAGTCAATAACCCAAGGTCCCTAACTCACACAATTTCTTAGATATTAATATTTTTTATTAAGAAACATACAAAGTAATAAAATTTGTATATTTCATGCATATATTTAATGTCATCTCAAAAGAATGAATTAATACAAGTACAGAAAATCTTTTAAAACATAATCTGGTATGTAATGTTTATTCTCTCATAAAAGAGTCTTTCAAGTTTAAGTTCACCATAATTAATAAACAAATTTCAAATTGCAAAGACACTTGCTTCATCTGTAGTTATACAAGTTATATTGAGAAAATAAATACTAAAGTTTTTTTTTAACAAATATGTAGCTTAAGTTTCAAACTTGACATTCTTAAGGGTAAAATTTTTCACTTAAGCAAGAGATTATTTAAACACAACAAATATCTTTAACTCAGAGTGTTTCATATGACTAAACTTCTGTTCCTTGAAATTTGATATTTTCTTTGTGTGGGAAGAATTAATTCACTTTGGCTCTATGCTGTAAAGGAGTGAATATCACTGGAGGAATGACTTGAATTCTTTTATTCTCCAGGAGGAGTTATTGTGGAAGATATTGGAATAGATACAGTTCTATAGGACCAATACAATTTTAAATGAGAGAATAGAATAGCCTAATGAATTTTGAAACCCCATCACACAATTAATGGCTTGAAGTGTTATCTTTTGTATTGTTTGTATTAACTTAGTTAGAATTATTTATTTGCTTTGCATTTAAATAGATTTTTAATCACAAGAGCTTTCACTGTTCAATATATGCACAAAAGCTTCCAGTTTTAGGGACTCATTTGAGAATGATAGCAGCAAATTTATTTTATGGGATGCAAATCTCACAAATATCAGAAATTGTCCAACAATGTGGGAGTGAGTTTTATTCCTAAAACGGAGTGTTGAAAGCCAAGAAACTGAAAGAAAATATTTAAGCTCTTTTTTTAACCCACAAATATATGCCTTGTCTTTTGGGATAACTAAAACAAGCAATTTTCTTTTTAAAATGATGAATATACCTACCATATTTCTGTAGTATTTTTTTAAAAGGGTAGGCAGTGTCCCCAGACATTTTAAATGTATATTTGTTACACTGAAATAGTTATTTTACCCTTCTGAGGTCGGTATTACTGCCTTATTATGGTCTTATTGATAAAAGAGGTAGATAGGACTAAGATGACATTCATTACAGCAGATGCAATTACTCACAGATCTGTCATTAAACTCAAAAACTCTGGGCTTATTTACCAATAATATGTTTAAATAAAAATATTATCCAGTCGTCTAACTTTGAATCTCAGTAGTTCTTTTCATAGCACCTGAATTCTCTCTTTAAACCTTTTTTTTTTTTTTTTTTTTTTTTTTGCGGCACCGGGGATAGAACTCATGACCTTCCACTTGCCAGGATGTCTCTTAGACCGCTGAGCTAGATCCCCGGCCCTTGTATTTTTGAGACAGGGTCTCACTATGCCATTCAGGCTGGCCTTGAGCTCACTTTGTAACCCAGGCTGGTCTCGAACTCACAACGATCCTCCAGTCTCAGCCTCCAGAGTGCTGGGATTACAGGCGTGCGCCACCAGGCCCGACTTCTTTAAACTTTAAAACAAAAAAGATTAATAAACAATGCAGCATTGCTCTTACTTCCTTTACTGGAGAAAATGAGACCTAGTCTGGTGTATTTGTGCATAAAAGCAAAGCGAGAAAGTTACTAGGCTGTAAGTGCCTCAGAGAGCGAATGCAAATATCACATGACTCCCTGCTTAGAAAGCTTCAAGGGAGTCTGAGGCTTTGGTGGGACAAGAGAAAAATTCTCTAACAGTCTAGCTGTTTAAAGATAGTGCATATGGAGCTTTTCCTTATGAACTCTTCCATGGAGTAATGTGTATTTTTTTTTAAAGAAAACTGCATTTCACTCCTAAGTAGAAGGATATTTATGCATTTTTAGAAAATAAAAAATGAAAATCTAGATACTTAGAAAAACTTAATTAAAATACCTAAAAATAGTCATTTCCTCTGTTTTCATGAGTATAGACAAATCTATTCACCTAATTTAAAATACTGTAAACTATCAAGAATAAAGTAATGACATTATTACCTAAAAATCCTAAGGTTCACATAGTTCCTGACACTAAATCTTGTGCAACTAAACTGAATAAGATAAAATTATTTCTGCACAATCAGAGAAAATTGTACTTGAGGCTACAGAGATCATTTCAGTCCAGTAAGGACTGAAAGAATTTTCCCCCATTTTTGCACCCAAATACAAAAGTTACAGACAGAAGGTCTTCTCTTTTCTTAAATTATATCCTACTATTAAGATATACTTTTTGAAATTTATATCTTCAAAATTGAAACCATTTAAAAGAAGTCATATGTACAAAAAAGTGCATGCTGAAAGTGCGAGCAGGACATGATTGCCATGTGCAATGGGCCAGGCAAAGAAACCAAAATGGCAATAATAGTCTTCAGTCAGATTATGCCTTCATAATTTAATTTAATTTTGATTCTCAAAGCTAGGAAGATGAGAATGGGCAAAATTCATGAAGAAATAAAGGAGAAAGTGGGGGAAAGAGGACATGAAAGGCCACGCTACAACTTGGTTTGCAATTTCTCAAAAGGCGATACTCCCATGTCAACTATTGCCAATCATTCGGGTACATTAGACACTGTAAGTCTATGACAGGGTCTTTACACAGCATTTTGTATAGAGCAGAGGTCAGCATGTGAACAAGAACCAGAGAATTTCGTTTGCAAAAGTGCATCATTATAATTCAGGGTGCGTGGGTCTCTAGTACTCCTATAGTTCGGTTCCTGGTCTACACATGCGCCTGGTGGATATGTTTGTGTACTTGTCTGTATGTTGCCTGGTTCTCTAAATTGCTCCTATGCACCAAAGAATACTGGAAAATAATCAGTATATGTATAAATGCACATTGTGTATTTCAAACTCTAGTGCTTGCATTCATTTCACCATCTTTGCATACTAGTATTAAAATATTCAGAATTTCTGAAAATTTCAAAGAATGTTGATCAGAGCAACTTTCTGACTGTCTACCTGCAGGTCAGGATAACATCTTGTCTTACTGGGAGGTTTCTTTAGAGTGTATTTTAGGTGACTAGTACAAAAACAATGTAAAAAGAAGTATTCATCAGGTATCTATTCTACGTAGGGCACTAGACTCATTATATAAAATATTCATAATATTGACTTAGATAGTCAAAATAAAAAACAGGTGCAGGTTATTTTGAGAGTATGTACCATGAATAGATACAATTACTTCTTTGTGAAAAATAAAGTTGAGCTACATTTTTTATAATATGATATCAAATATTCATCCAATTTTTATTCATTTTGAAGCCCCAAAAGTAGGATCTATATACCACTTTTATTTTAAAACTTTTTTAACATCTCCATTTTTAACTGATCTTTTCACTTTTTTTATCAGGCAATTAAATGTTCATTCTGTCTTCTGGCAAGGTGAATAAAAATTAAATATTTATTTAAATAATCTCCATGCTATGTTCAACAATCCGCATCTAAAATATTATTAATATATTAAATTATTAAACATAAATCACAGGACACAACTTTCAACTTGTAAAAGTCACCAAGCTAAGTCATAGAACCTCAGTATCATTTAGTTTTCTGTTATATAAATTGAATTTTTAGAAAAGTATGTAGAGTTCACTCACATAAAAACAGTTAAACAAGAGTAAGCAATTATTTCATTATGCAAACACAAAGCAACAAAGTCTATTAATTTACCAAAATAAAAACCAATTTTCTAAGCCTTCAGATTTCAGTTTCTTTTAATAAGCCTTCTTATCTTCCCTGAAATTTAGTCAGTCATTAGACATATTTTCCTGTTGTAAAAATAGCTCACCTGCACACATATACTTGTTTACAAAGAGTAATACAAATGTGATGATCATATAAGAATAAAACAAATGACAAGAGGAATCAGATCATAGATATTCACTCAAAATAATTGAAGCAACTTGATGATAGCATTAACCCAGACTTTGTAAATACTGATTTACACTTTATTATAAGTCCTGGCGATGTTCATCAAAGCCATGTTCTAATAATTATAACACAAGGAATTAAAAGATTCATTGAATAATAAAACTGTACCCTAAGACCCATTTGTCAAGCTATTCACTTGTAGCCAAAGTCTGCACCCTGGTAAGGAAGTGTAATCTTTTCTGCAACGTCTAACACAATCTAAGGCACTTAAATAAATGATCACATTTGAAAATGTAAATGCACTTCTCTCAAGGAAAGATCAAACAGAACTCTTGTTTAATTCATGTTCTGAATATACTTTTCAGTTCAAATACTCTTTCAAGATGTTTTCCTTATAAAATTCATATATCACATATGCATAAACATATAGAGAGTGAGTGTGAAAAACTGTGTTGGGGGGAGTTTTACAGTGTATATTCCTTTCATGAGAATCAGAGAATCTCTTCGGGAAGAGTCATAAGCCTGTGAGAAGTGGGATTCATGTTAATGAAACCTCTCTCACACACCTCATTTGTAGAATTATACTGAACAGCTTAAATTCCTCATCTATCACTTAGTTTAGGCTCATTGAAACGCATCCTGGACCACAAAAATCCCCTTTTTCCTTTCTCTCAGTCTCACGACTGCTGAGTTTTTGTTCCGAAGCCCATTGATTGGTTCTGACAAGAGAGTAAAGCCCAGCAGACTCTGAGGGTCTGATTGTCAGGGTCATCAAATGCCTCAGTGTATGGATTTGTGAAATGATAGATGTTCTCAAGGA
>RJWT010026374.1:0-15836 GCA_004365215.1 Cuniculus paca | reverse complement strand
TTTTTTTTAAGAGAGGCTGCCTCAGCCTACTTCTTGCAGTTATCACTTTTAATAGGTGATCGTTGAAAGATACCAAGCATGGTGGCAATGACTTGGGAGCACTAGGGAGCCTGAAGCAAAAGGATCACTGAGAGTTCCAGGCCAGCCTTGGCTACATAGTGCGTTGAAGGCCAGCCTGAAGTAGAGAGAGACCTTTCTCAAAAAACTTAAAACAGAAGAGAAAAAAAGTCGTTAGTGGTAATGAGTCTTGACGAACTCAGGAAGGAATTTCTCAGATTTATTTATTTATATTTTGAGATAGGGTCTTGGTCAATTGCCCTAGCAGAACACCAATTTATGATCCGTCTGTCTCAACCTGGGTCAAATTTGGTTTATTTATTTTATTGATTTATTTTGAGACATTGGTTATACAGTCCAGCCTGGCCTTGAACTCCCAGCCACCCTCCTACCTCAGCCTACCGAGTGCTGGGATTACAGGCGAGTGCCACCCCGCCTCGTAAAAGCTACAATATTTTTTGAACTCTGGAAAAAGCTCTTGGAGTCACCTTTGTCAGCCAAGTCTAGCGTGATGATATCCCCGAGGCTGCTTTCTTGAGGAACAGATGACAAAGAGGTGACTCAGGTTCCGGGTTCTTCTTTGTAACCTTCGTTCTAGCGCAAGCTAGATCTACCCAACTTCGTATTTATTACAAATACACTAAGTATCCTAGTTGTTAAGAAATTTATCTAGGAGAATTTAAGTGCTCACATCTGGGTCAATTCAACAATCCCACATTAAAAATAAAAATCTCCTAAAAAACAAAACACTCCACCCTAGTGGTCTGGAGGTAACGCGCTCCCAGAAGGACACTTCCTCCTCTCCGTGCTCCACCCTCCCCGCACCTTTGCTTGCTGTTCTTCCCCAGGGCCCGGCCGGTTTCTGCGCTCCGTCCCCCACAAAAGCCTGCTCTGGAATGTAGAGACTTCGCAACTCAGCTGGGACCTGACAGGTGGACTTTCCCCTGCAGGGCCCACACCTAGCTTTTGCAGGCTGGGGGAGGGAAGAAATGAGCTCCGGCGAACGCACTGGCTGCATTGTTCTGATGCCTTTTTAATCCCACATGTGTTCACAATAAACATTTGTTCAACAGATAAACCAGGGAACCCTCCAGAGCCCAGCAACATAAACCGAGTCTCCTTTTATACGCATCTCAACGGTTAACGCCGGTTAACACCGGGAAGGCAGCCTCAAGGTTTCAACGCAGCCTGTAGTTTGCAGAGCAGCCCAGGCGGCTCTTTTCGGGAAACCGGGACCAACGTGCCTACTTCTGGAAAGGCTGACTTTTAAGAAAAGTGGATTGCAACCTGGGGTTGAGTCCCCTTCCGTTTAGAATGAAGGTCATTCCAATGCATGTAAACTCACATCCTCGGTTCTCATTCATTCAACTAATATTTATTAAACATCTAATCCGGTCAGGTCACTGTCGCAGCAGGCGTTCAGGAGGAGGCAGGCAGGAGACCCTCGCGGGGCTCATCGTAGGTTGGGCGACGAAATGAAAACGATTTTTTAAATTACATGAATTAGAAAATGATGACTACTAGAAAAAAGGCTGTCAGGATGCTGTGGAGAACAGCAGAACTGGGGGTTCAGGCTAGGGAAAATAGGAGATGAGGTCGTGGCGGGGGACAACGGCGACGTCCTCTGCAGAGCGACTGAGGCTCTCTGCTCGCGCAGAGGCGGTCGAAGGCCAGAAAGGGCAGAGGCGGAGATTCCTGTGGAGAGGCGCGAGGGAGATGCTCCAGCGGGCGGCTCCCGGGATACCTGCGTCGGGGGGGGGGGGCCGCAAGCCACCAGGCGCTACGCCCCCAAAATGGCCTCCAGGGCCCCCAGACGCCCCGCCCCGGCGCGCCCCCGTCCGCCGGCCCACGTGACCCGGCCCGCCCCTCGCGCCCACCCTGCTCACGACCCCGGGTCAGGGTCCCCGCGGCGGCCCCGCCCCTTTCTGGAAGCGGACCAACCAGAGGTCTAGGAGGGCGGGGCGAGCAGTAACCGCCAATGGAGGTGGAGCTCCACCGGGGAGTAACAGGTTGGTGGGAGGGGGAAAGAGGAGCTAGAGCGGTGGAACTGAGGGGAGGGCTGGGAGCTGCGCGTGCAGCTGTGCCAGAGCCCGGAGCGCGAGCCCGGAGCACCGACCCTAGCTGGGGTGAGTGAATCGGGCCAGGGGCAAGGACACCTGAGGGTTAGGAAGGCCCTCAGGTGCACCCCAGGGGCACAGGGATGAGGCAAGCCGAGCTACCCTCCTTCAGGGCACAGGTGCGGTGTTGGAGAGGGGAGGAGGGGAGGCCTGAGGAGGGTGGCAGACCTGGTTAAGAGCTGGTCCCTACGCTAAGGTGCGGCAGGCAGGTGGCCGAGGAGGTACCGGCGTGGGGCAGTGAGGCTAAGGCTATTCCCAGGACATGAAAGCGTTTCAGGGCCAAGATATCTCTGGAGGTCATGCTAGCCCTGGGAGCAGAATTTCTCTTAGAGACCAGGATGGTAGAGGAAGGAGTTGTTCCCAGTTCGGCCAAGGCAACTGCTGCCTGAGGTTCAGAGACATTAAGAGGGAGCCATCGGCAGGTGCCCCCGGCCGCCAGCAGGAACCGGCCACTGACACCTCCCTTTTAGCGCGGAGATGGCTCTGGGGTGGGGAGCCTTTCTCCATCCGGTCACCTGCAGGTGAAGGCAGTTGCTAGTGGAGACACTGAAGGGCGGAAGAAGAAAGCCCCTCATCTCGGCATGGTGTGAAACTATTTACGGCTTTCAGTGTCTGTCTTCCTTTGCATTCTTGCTAGGGAGAATCTTTTTTTCCTTCTTCCTCTTGAAAGAGAGAGACTGCGCTCCAGGAGAGTGATACGAGGAGGTGTAGATCCCCCGAGCTACAAAATGTCCAGAAATACTTCGCGTGAGACCTGTTTCATGTCAACCTTCTTCCCAGCTTTCTTCTTAGGGTTTAGATGGGGCCACTGGGTGAGGTTTGGGAGCGCAACCAAGTCCTCGATGTCTCTTGGAATCCTCATAATTCCCTGAAAGCTAGCCAGGCATCCCTGACTCCTGACCCATGATGGCTGTCAGACTGGCAGTAGGCCCTAGTGATGCAGGAAATAGGCAGGACTCCCCCAGAGACCGAGAGACTAGGGGAGTTACATCTCCAGGTCCCCAGGCCAGATGAGAGGTGCACATTGGGCTCAGACAAAATTCTTTTTTTTTTTTTTTTTTTTTTCTTTGCGGCACCGGGGATCAAACTCACAACCTCACACTTGCCAGGCAGGCGCTTAGGCCACTGAGCTAGATCCCCAGCCCTTAGACAAAATTCTGAGGTGGATTTCCTTGCCTAAGGCTGCTGTGGAACCAGAGCCAGCTTAGCTTGGCCCCTTTGATGCCCTGCCTGAGGAAGGTTGTAGTAATTGGGAAATAATTAGCAACCACTATGTTTTTAACCAAGCTGCCTACACTTGCCCACGGCACCTCTTTTATCCCGGATATTTGGGTGTGGGGGGTCTGGCTTTAGGGGCCTGCTAATCCAGAGATCTGCTAGAATCAGAGGATTCTGGCTTCCTAAATGCTTCCTGCTGTTCCTAGGCTGGCCTGTGTGCCATTACCTTGTGGGAAGGCAGAGGGGAGGGACTGCATCACTTCATGCCAAGGAAGTGGCCCTGGTAATTGTGGGACCCAGAATGCAACTTTGAGAACTTGAGAGGGAGTGGTGGAGGGAAGCAAAGTCTTCCTGTCACATACCAGCCTGTCGCTCACCAGGTTCTTGGTGCATCTGCTCCTCTTGCCCCTTCCCTCATCTTCTGCCCCCTCATTCAGAGCCTTACTTTGACATCCAAGGTGGACCGAGTCGCTGCTCCTGGTCTTGCCCCTCTGTCTCCCCTGGTATGGAATTTCTCTGGTCTGCTTTCCATGCTGCCACTGTCCTCTCCCTGGCCCTCCCTTTTCCCTGACTTCAAACCAGTCAAGCCAGTTTGCAGGGGCCTAGTTCTTCATTGTTTTATTCCCATACTGGCTGAGCAGCTCTAGCCTGGCTCTCGGGTTTCTGCTTTTTCTGTAGACCTAGCCTGGAATCCACATGGGGGAGGTGGTGTTCTATTTGGAACTCTTTTTGGTGGTACTGGAGATTGAACCCAAGGCTTTTGCACTGCATTACATCCCCAGCCCTTTTTACAGTTTTTTATTTTGAGACAGAGTCTTGGTAAGTTGTGCAGGCTGGACTGGAATTTGCCATCCTCTTGCTTCAGCCTCCCAGAGTGCTGGGATCACAAGCACACACTACCACACCCACCTGGAAACCTTCTTATCTCTACAATTTATGAGAAAAAGGGAACATAGTGTTCAAGGTCACTGAGCTGTCCTATTCTATTTTGACCATTTGTTTTCTTTATTATCACAAAGGGGGTTCTAATCTGTATTTTCCGAGTTCTCCCATTTTCTAAAAGTGCTAGTTATTTAGAATCTAGCAACTTGCCTGGCCTTGCATGTATCAATCCTTCCTCCACGCCCCATCCTCACTTCCTACCAGGAGTCCAGGGACTGTTACTCCTAGTTGGAAGTTAGATACACATGGGTGGGTCAGAGGTGATAGAATTGGGGCAGGGCAGGCTAATGAGTAACTCAGGAAGAAGTAGCTGTCTGTTGCAGGTGTAGAGTGCCCTCCCCCTCTTTGAAAGCAGGAATGGCAGAAGCAGACAGATAAAACTGCATGAACTTGTGTCCTGGTCTCTTCCTACAGTGCAGTTGGTGAGCAGAGCCCTGGACATAGGCCAGGGAAGGGAACAGCAGGGCCAGGCATTTGGTGAGAGTGCGGGCCTAGCACTGGGGTTGCCTGGCGCCTGATCACTGTTTACCTGCCTGGGGCTTACTCAAGGCCTTGGACTGCCCTGCTCCCTTGGCCCCGCCCAGCTGTCCTCTGTAACTGAAGGAAGGCGGGTAGGTTTCGGGTTTTCCATGTTGAATCATTTAGAGATCTGCTTTCTGACCCACCCCAAAGATTCCTCAGTCCTCCTAGCCCCTGACCCACATGTCCTGGGATGGAAGGTGATTGAAACTGGGGAATAAGTGGGGGCAGGAGGAATCAATACCACCTCTTCACAACTTGGCCCTCTCGCCCAAGGGGCTGTGCACTTTGCTGGCTCTAAGTGGGAACTCCTTGACCTGGATCTGGAAGATCTGTAGATGTTCTGACAGGGTAGAGCTGCAGCATGAATAAATAATGTGACTTCAGAGAGCTGGCAGTCTAGGCACATCTGGCTCTAAGATCATGACGGAGTACAGACCAGGAGTCTTGCTACTTAGGGCAAAAGAGAAATGGCTGGGAAGTATCCTTGGCAAAATTTTCCTTGCCCCTATGCACAAATCTGCCTAGGTCCAGGATGCAGTCTTCAACATGTATTTATTCTCATCTCCCATGGGCCAGGCACTGGGCTTAGCTTATCACCATAGTCTCTCTCTCTGTCTCTTTTTTTTTTTATCCCCCAGGGGTGTTGTACAGGTGAACTATATCCCTAGCCTTTTTTTTTTTCCTTCGGAAACAGCATTGCCCAGGCTGGTCTCTGATTTGTAATCTCCTGCCTTAAGCTCGTCAATAGCTAAATAACTGGGTGCTACTGTACCCAGTTTATTGATGATATTTAAAGTTGTATACCCTTTGTAATTATTTATTGTTTAATTCTCAGGTAATTATCTCATGAGGTATCATTATACCCATTTTATTTATGAGGAAGCTGAGGCTCAGAAAAATTATGCTTTGCTCAAGATTCTATACATGAGGTGAAGAGCAGAACTAGGATTTTCCAACCCAGATCCATACTCTAGTCCAGTGCCTTTCCTACCAGGTGAGTATTTTGAAGATCTACTTTACCCTTCTACCTTCAAAAATATTTTAACATTCTGTATAAAGAGCTGGGTATGGTGGCACTTGCCTGTAGTCGAAGCTTTCTGGAGTCTGAAACAAGAAGGTTGCAGCTCTAGCCTAGTTTGGGCAATTTATCAATTTAGTAAGACTCTGTCTCAAATAAAAACAGGACAGGGGCATGTAGCTCAGTGCAAAGGCCCTGGGTTGTTTTTTTTTTTTTTTTTTGATACCGGGGTTTGAACTAATGACCTTGCAGTTGCCAGGCAGGCACTTACACCGCTGAGCTAAATACCCGGCCCAAGGCCTTGGGTTTAATTCCCAGTACCAAGAAAAAATATTTCTGTGGTAAAAGTTTATTTGGGCTCTCCTTGGGATGGATGTATTGCTTTCACAATTTTATTAGTGTAGAACCATTCCCAATAAAGGGTCCCTCCCTCCCTGTTCCCTTCTCTAGAGGAGACAGGCTGGGAATGCTAATAATGCTCTTCCTTCTGGGAGTGGTGACACCTGTAAGCCAGCAGGGAGGCTGAGGCAGGAGAATCAAGGATCATCTGGAGTTGGAGGCCAGCCTGGGCTACGTAGCAAGACCCTGTTTCAGAAATATCAAAACCCAAACCAAACCAAAACAAAACAAAATGCTCTTCTTTTTTTTTTTTTTTTTTTTTTTTGCGACACCAAGGATTGAACTCATGACCTTGCGCTTGCCGGGCAGGCGCTTAGACCGCTGAGCTAGATCCCCAGCCCTGTTTTTGAGACAGGGTCTCACTATGCTGTTCAGGCTGGCCTTGAGCTCACTTTGTAGCCCAGGCTGGTCTCGAACTCACAAGGATCCGCCTGTCTCAGCCTCCCGAGTGCTGGGATTACAGGTGTGAGCCACCACACCGGCCAAAATGCTCTTCTTAAAAGACTGTTTCCCTACTAAGCCTTCCTTACCTGGAGCCAAGCCCTTCCTATCACTTCCACTCTCTCCCCATCTCACCAGTTTCCAGGCTTCTCAGCCCTGATAGAGAGAGGGCCCTGTGCCAAGTTTCCTTGGCCCAGAGCTCCGTGTGGGGGCTGAGTTGGTTATGTTTGTTTTTCTGTCTGGCACATTATGGGCTCCTCCTCCACTTTGGTGCAGGGTTGTGGTGAAGCCCAGCAGAGGGAGTGGTGGAGAGGCTGGATTTTTTAATTTGCTTAGAACAGAACCTCTCCCCTAAGTCCCTGAAGTCAGAACATATCTGAAACACATTCCACTTGCTGACTCTACGCTTGGGCAATGCGGACCAGGGACCTAGCTATCCTGGTGCCCCATGGCCTGGCATACTTAAAACCTTCCTGAAATCTGTTTTGTTTTGTTTGTTTTTGTGATGCTGGAGCTAGAACCTAGGGCCTCATACTTGCAAGGCAACACTCTAACTTGACCTATGTCTCCAGCCCTAAATCTTTTCTTGAGTAGGTAATGCATCTAAGTGGTCCCAAATTCAAAAGGGACAGGAAGATAGAAAATCCATTCCTTTCTACTTTTCCAGGAAATAGACTCTCCTGTGTCTACGCCTAACCCTGCTGCTATTAGTTTTGTGTGTGTCTGTGTCTTTTTAGAAATGGGGTGCTGGGATGCCACAATTTTGAGGTCTTCCATATTTTAAAGGAGGTCTGGAGGATAGGCAGGCCTTAGGGTTTGCTTCCACTGGGGGAGAAGGAGGCACATGGTGGTATATGTGCACAGTATGCATGAGTATCAAGCAGAATTATTAAACTCCTTCACACAAGCCAGGCTCCCCAGGGTTATGTCAGAGTAAATGGATTCTTTTAGGTCAGTGGGTTTCAAAGTGTGTTATCCCTGGACCAGCGGGGAGAACGTGTTAAAAATGCAAATTCTCTCCCATCCCATACCTACTGAATCAGAAACTGGGAGTAGGGTCCCATGTCCTGTGTTTCTGCTGCTCAGCTCAAGTGTGAGAAACAGGAGTAAGAAAAATTAAAGGGGGTATAAAAAGGATTAAGATGTGTTATGTGTATGTACAAACTCCACATGATGAACATGACCATCATGTACTGCAAATGTATTAATAAAAATAAAAAATTTTTTTAAAAGTCACAAAAATAATTAGGTGGGAAAAGAAGAGTATGAGAACCACTGTTGGATGTGGAAGGAACTGACGGGGCAGTCAGTCCCACCAAAGCAGGGCAGGTGGAGATTTCTGGGTCTCTACTTGAGCTCTCTATCCATCTTCTAGGACCCCCTCCTACCCATGGAGCAGGCTTCCACCATGGAGCCCCGCGGCCCCGTAGACCATGGAGTGCAGATTCGCTTCATTACAGAGGCAGAGGGTGGTGCCGAGATGGGCACACTACGCCGTGGGGGGCGACGTCCGACTAAAGACGCCAGAGCCAATACCTATGGGGTGGCCGTGCGTGTGCAGGGCATCGCTGGACAGCCCTTTGTGGTGCTTAACAGTGGAGAGAAAGGGGGGGACTCCTTTGGGGTCCAAATCAAGGGGACCAACAACCAAGGGGCCCCAGGAACTCCAAGCTCCGATTCAGAATTCCCTGAGAACCCCTACTCTCAGGCCAAGGACTTCCCTGCCCCCTCCCAGGGTAGCACGTCTGACGAGGAGCCTGGGGCCCACTGGCAAGGAAGACTGCTCCGGTCCCAGTCGCAGGCCTCCTTGGCTGGCCCTGCCCCTATGGGTCCCAGCAACAGGAGCACCAGCTTGCTGGAGCTAGCGCCCCAAGAGGCGTCCCTGGGTAGCACCATCGACACTGCTCCTTTGTCGTCAGTGGACTCCCTCATCAACAAGTTTGACAAGCAGGTGAGGGGCCAGGCCCGAGGCCGGGCTGGCCGTCGTACTCGGACACTGCCCCATGAAGAGCGCAAGAGGAGCCAGAGTCTGGACAGTCGGCTTCCCCGGGACACCATGGAGGAGCGGGAGCGCCAGTCCTCCAACCACTGGGCCCCTAGCACCAAGTACGATAGCCACATGGACAGCTCAAAGCAGCCACCCCAGAGCCAGAGCCCTCTCCGCGGCTTTTCCCGTTCCCGGCAGACTCAGGACTGGGTCCTTCAGAGTTTTGAGGAGCTACAGGAGACAGCACAGGATCCCGCCCTGCTGCAGGTCAGACCCAACCCCTGCCCACGCCCAACCCCAGCCCTCTCACCAGCCCTGGCCCCAGTGCTGGGACTTGGTGCTAATCCAAATCACCTTGTCAGAAAGCCTCTACTTCCTGTTCTCCATTTTATCCATTCATCCACCAAAAGATGATATAAACATGAGGTACTTCCTTGAGTAAAATAATAATAAAAATGGCACTAAAACAAAAACAAACAAACAAAAAAACCAAGCATGATGGTGCACACCTGTATTCTCAGTACTCAGGAGGCTTGTCATGAGTTTGAGGCCAGCCTGGGCTACATAGTGAGACCCTGTCTCAAAAAAAAAAAAAAAGGAAAGAAAAAGATAAGAAAATGGAACTAACTTTAAACTCACTGGTCAAAAGCATAGAGAATGATTTGTCATTGTCCCAGTCAGTAGCTATGCCTTAGTGGCAGCAAATGCTGATTTGCTAGGTCTGTAGCTTTCATAAGGTACACTTGGGTATTCATGCCAGAATTTCATATCTTTCTCTTCCACTCAAAAATGCAAATAAGTGGAAGAGCGACTTTACTTTGAGACAAACTTATGTCCATTCTAAAAGTAAGTCATTTATAAACTCTAGTGCACCCATTGTCATACGTGACAAATGACTTGGACGTACCACACAGGTGGTTGAGACCTGCTTATTGAGGAAAACATGATTTGTGACAATAGTGTAGCCTTGTGTCCTGCTCAGCTTCCCCCAGGCCTGTGGTTCAGGCATCAGCAGTGTGGTTCAGTATGATTGGAGGACTATGTCTCCCAGCTAGCTGCTACCTCTTCTCTTCCAGAAGCCCTTACACACTTCTGGACCAATCTTTCTCTCTTCCATTTCTTCCTCTTCCTCTTCTCCTACCCCTTCTACTTCTACTTCTTTTCCCTTGCAGTTCAAGTCAACACCAGACCTTCTCCGAGACCAGCAGGAGACCACCCCAGCAGGCAGTGTGGACCACGTGAAGGCCACCATCTATGGCATTCTGAAGGAGGGGTGAGTGGGGCTAACCCCATCCTGGAGGCCTGCACCTCCTTTCTTTTCCTCTGTCCCCACTCTCCATCTTCCTCTCCCCCTTCCTGATCTCTGTGACATCTCTCTTCCACCCAGCCTTGTGTCTGTGCTTTTCCCTCCAGGAGCTCGGAAAATGAGGCCTCGGTGAGGAGGAAGGTTAGTTTGGTGCTGGAGCAGATGCAGCCTCTTGTGGTGAGTAGCCCTCCCTGGCTCAGGTAGGGTCTTCATGGTGTCGGAAGCCTGGATGTGGACCGACTCCCACCTTCTTCCCCTGTCGTCTCTGCGTTTCTGTGGCAGATGGTTGCTCCTGCTTCTACCAAGACCCTGGCAGGGCAGGGTGAGCTCACCCGAAAAGTGGAAGAGCTACAAAAAAAACTGGATGGAGAGGTAAAGGTGAGAAGACGTTGGAGATGCAAGAGGAATGAAGGACCGCAGGGGATGCCCTTGGCCTGGAGGTGGGCTAGTGTGGCACTCTAGCCTGGGCTCAAACTAAGAGTCTTTCTACCTCAGCCTCTCAGAGTGCTGGGATTATGAAACTATACCACTACTTCTAACTTCAAGCCCTTCATCATCATAATGACACTGGCAGTAGTTATAGCTACGATTTATTGAGTATAATATTTGTTGCAGATACCGTCCTGGGTGATACAGAGTCATTGCAGTGACTGTAAAGTAGGCATTTGGGACCCTTTAATGATGAGAACTATGAGGATAGAGAGGTTCAGTGAATTACCTCTGGTAATAAGTTGCAGAGAAGGTATGGAAAAATCCAAGTCAGTGTTCCTCTAAAACCTATGTACTCTTTTATTTTTTTTGAGATGTAGTTTAGGCTGATCCTGAACTCACTATATAGCCCTCACTGGCTTTGAACTTGCGATGATCCTCCTACCTCGACCTCCCAAGTGCTGGGATTATACGTGTGCGCCACCACGCCTGGCACATTCTCATTATTGTGCTTCTTTCTGAGAGTCTTTCTCTGCACTCTGTCTGCTGTACTCTTCCCTTTTTCAGAAGCGACAGAAGCTAGAGTCTTCCCGAGTTGGGCTGGAACGGCAGTTGGAGGAGAAGATGGAAGAATGCAGCCGACTGCAGGAGCTGCTGGAGAGGAGGAAGGGGGAGGCCCAGCAGAGCACCAAGGAGTGAGTGTGCATGTGGGCTGCACAGGGGCCTGCTGGTGGCAGCTCCTGGGGTTACAGTTTTAAGTAAGGCAGTCAGGAGAGCCCTCACTGGGGTTCAAACCTGGGCCTGCAATACAGCTCAGCGGTAGAGCACTTGGGTAGCATCCTCAAGATCCTGGGCTCTATGCCCTCCACCTCCAAACAAAAACAGAGAAAAAAAACCCAAATAAAAGATTATATCAAATACTTAGAAGAGGTTTAAATGAATTAATATATGTGAGTAAAATCCCCAGAAGTGGAAGGGGCAAGGGTGATCTAAACATGGGACCTTTCTCCTGCATGGTCTGTATCAGTAATGATGGTGGTGTGCGTTTGGAGTTAGGCTACCTGGGTTTGCCTCTAGTGCCTCAGGTTCTTAATCTGTGAAATGCGCTTAATAATAGCTCTTACCTCAAAGGATTGTTGTGAGTGGTCACTCTTCCATTGGGCAGATGTTTTCCCCATGTCAGACACCGATTTAGGGTCTTGAGATATATCAGTGAACCATGCAGGTACAGGCCAGAAGCTTAGCTTCTTTTTTTCCGTATCTTTTTTTTTTTTTTCCAGTACTAGAGACTGAATCTAGGGCCTTCACACTGAGTTACATATCCAGTCCTTCCTTTTTTTACTTTTTATGTTGAGATAGGGTCTCACTAAGTTGGTCAGTTGTCCAGGCTGGGCTCGAACTTGCCATTCTCCTTCCTCAGCCTCCCAGAGTACTGGGATTACAGGTGTGCAACACCACACCTAGTTCAAGAAGCTTAGTTTCTGGTGAGAGAGAACAGACAATAAACATAGTATGTAAGTTTGTACTGCATGAGAAGATGGCAAGTGGAGCAGGTTAAGAGGCAGATCCACAGGGCCACGTTTTTGGAGAGCAGGTGGCAGCATGAAGTAAGGTAGGTAGGAAAGCCTCATTAGTGAACGTGGGTTGGGCATGTAACTCAGTGGTAGAGCGCTTGCTGAGCGTGCACAAGCCCCATGGTCCTATCCTGTGCACTTCAAAAACAAACAAAACAAACATAAAAGATTTGACAAAACAGCTGAAGGAGGTTTACATGAATTCGTATATGTTAAATGTTTAGAAAATTGCCCAACACATTGTGTTCCATAATGTTCCTGTTATCAGGCTGCAGAACGTGAAGCTTCTCCTGGACCAGGCGGAAAGGGTACGACATGGGCTGGAGACCCAGGTGATGGAGCTGCAGAACAAGCTGAAGCAGGGCCAGGGTTCTGAGCCTGGGAAGGAGACACTCCTGAAGGTATGGAGCGGGACTGTGTATCCCAGCCTTGAGCATCCTCCAGTCTGCCCATCCACAGTTTCCCCAAAGTGTGGGGAGCAGCCTGCTTGTTAGGGGTCCTTCTAAGTGTGCTTTCAGGCTGACTCAAAGGTGAAGTAAGGCTAGAGCCCAGAATGGAGATTTCTGTTATTCTAACATCCTGGTAGGCCAGAGCGTCTGGTACTGTGCCTAACCCAAGGTGCTCTGTAGATACTTTTTGACTAAGTGAATGAATGATGGATTCTGATTCAGTTGCACCTGCACTTCTACCTTCCCTTTCCTCAGGACCTGTTGGAGACCCGGGAGCTTCTGGAAGAGGTTTTAGAGGGGAAACAGCGAGTAGAAGAGCAGCTGAGGCTGCGGGAGCGGGAGTTGACAGCCTTGAAGGGGGCCCTGAAGGAGGAGGTGGCCTCCCGTGACCAGGAGGTAGAGCACGTGCGACAGCAGTGCCAGCGGGACACGGAGCAGCTCCGCCAGAGCATGCAGGATGCAACCCAGGTATGTGACAAGAGCAAGGGCTTGGGGGGGAGGGTGCTGCAGGGCATGGGACTGCCTGGGGAGCTTACAGATTTGGACTTTTCATAGTTGCCCTACGAACTGTCCCTAAAGGACACATGTGAGATGTGGGGATAACCTTGGGCAAGAAACCTACAAGGACAGAAGCTGGGAGTGCAGGCCAGAAGTACCATCAGGATATATGATCAAAGTTCAGTGAGCAAATAACTGGAGAGGCTTCCTGTGGATTGCAGAGGTGGACTGTAACTTGGGGAGAGAGAACCCTCTGCTAACATTATACCAGGTCCCACCAAGGTGTGGGGTACAGCTGCCATGGTGTCCTCTGGGCCTGAGCTTCCCCCTGAACACACTCACCCTTCCTTGCAGTAAGCTCTACCCTCTGAGTCTTCTGCTGCCCCTCCCTCCCTAGGACCATGCCGCATTGGAAGCCGAGAGGCAGAAGATGTCTGCACTGGTACGGGAGCTACAGAGGGAGCTAGAGGAGACCTCAGAGGAGACAGGGCATTGGCAGAGCATGTTCCAGAAGAACAAAGAGGAGCTTCGAGCCACCAAACAGGAGTAAGGGCCTTGTACCTCTTCCAGGAATATTTATCCACAGCCCTTGCATCTCACTGCTTTTCTCCCTGTACTTTGCTCTTGCTGTCCCAACTCCTCCTTCAGGGCCCCCGTCAGGGCTGTCAACACCTACTCCACATCCCCTTCCTGAGCGTGGCTGCCCAGGGCAGTGAGGGGCCGGGCCACCCAGGCAGGGGGTTTCATTATCCTTCAGGTGTCTTCCAGTGGGGGGCTTGACTCTGCTCCTTTTCCCCTTGATTTCTCCTTGCTGGGCTCAGAGTCCTGCAGCTGCGGATGGAAAAGGAAGAGATGGAAGAGGAGCTTGGGGAGAAGATGGAGATCTTACAGAGGGATTTGGAGCAGGCACGAGCCGGTGCTAGAGACTCTTGCCAGGTTGAGGAGCTCAAGAAGGTACTTGGGAGATGGGGAGCAGAATGGCAGACCAGGGTGTGGGATTCCTGCTCCAGCTGTCCACATGGGCCTCTGCACTAGTGAGGCCGTCTCCATGCGCACATGTTCAGTCTTCTCTCTGGCCCAGCAAGGCTGTTCTCTTCATGAATGTAGAGGTTTCTAGTGGGTAGGCCTCTGAGTGCCAGCTTGGAGACAGCCAGAGGCTACTGGCTGCATCCCAAGAGATCTTAGGGGCAGAAGAATGTAGGTGGATTTGTGAAATACCAGGGTCATTTTTACAGGCTTTAAAAACCTAATTTGGTCAGTATAACAAAAGCGGCTCTGCTTTGGGGGATCTGTTAACTACACAATGAAACGAATGTTTACAGTTAGAATCTAGTTTATGGTTTGTGATAAGTATTATGGGCTGGAGATCTAGCTCAGTGGCTTAAGTTGTGAAACCATAACCACTATCTAAAAGTTTCAACCGGGTAGTAGCAAGTATCTTCATCCCCTTTTTGGATGAATAGCACTTCACTCTGACTATACTGTACCATATTTTGCCCATTCATCAACTGGTGACATTTGAATCGTTTCTCAGTTTAGCCAGTAATGAATAATGTTGCTATGAACATTCACATACAAGTTTTATGTGAGCCGTGTATTTTCAGTTCTGGGGTGGAATTGCTGGGTCATATTTTAAGTTTCACGTTGAACTTTTTTAGAAACAGCCTGCTTTCCAAAGTGGCCACATTACTTTTCCTTTACCTTATGGAACCTCTGCATGCATCTGGCTCTGCGTGTCCCTTTGTCTTGGTTATGTTCTCATGTCTCAGATGATATCCAATACCCACAACTGTAAGGTGGAAATGTTTATTTTGGCTCAGTGTGTAGAGATTTCAGTCCATAGTCATTTGGCTTCAAGGCTCCTGGCCTGGCTTCGGGAAGCAGAGAGTGATCAAGGGAGGGGGGAGAGAGTCACGCCCCCAGTGACTCACCTCCTCTAACCAGGCTTCAATCCCCAATCACATTTAGTTATAAACTCCTTGGTAGACTAATACACTGTTGAGTATTTCATCCCCATGATCAATCAGCGCCCCAAAATCCCACCTGTGAGCGCACAAGGCTTTGAGATGTAAACCATTGATAGCCTTCACCATTGCCTTTTCCTCCTAGGAGCTGCACCAGACACAGGAGGAGCTCAAGGAGCTGCAGGCTGAGCGGAAGAGCCAGGAAGTGGCTGGGCGACACCGGGACCGCGAGTTGGAGAAGCAGCTGGCGGTCCTGAGGGTGGAGGCTGAGCGAGGCCTGGAGCTGGAACAGCAGAACCTCCAGCTACAAAAGACCCTCCAGCAGCTGAGACTGGACTGTGAAGAGGCCTCCAAGGCAAGGGGAGTGGGCCCAGGGCTTAGGAGGTGGAGGCCAAGGGGTCTAGAGGGCTGAGGAGCCAGAGGGCATGGAAAGTTCCCTGTGATGGGTACGTACCAGCAGCTCTGTGGGTCTGTGTGTGGCCATAGTAAGATTTGCCAGTAGGTGGTGATAGCAACCCTGGTTACAAGGCTGAGACTTAAGCTGGGGCGGCTTCTCTACTCCCGCCTCTCTTGGCTCTGGGTCGGCTCTCGGAGGGCTAGGTTTCTGGGGTATGTGTGTGCGCTCCGTGGCCCAGGCCGTGCGGTCTGAGCCGCTGCTTTGCCCTGCCCGCAGGCCAGGCTGGCAGCCGAGAAGGAGGCCTCGGTGCTGGGGCAGCGTCGTGCAGCAGTGGAAACCACACTTCGGGAGACCCAGGAAGAAAACGATGACTTCCGCCGACGCATCTTGGGTCTGGAGCAGCAACTGAAGGAAGCCCGGGGGCTGGCGGAGGGCGGGGAAGCGGTGGAGGCGAGACTTCGGGACAAGGTGCAGCGGCTGGAGGTCAGTGCTTCTGTCCACAGCGTTGCTTTCTCCTG
>RJWT010026373.1:0-15845 GCA_004365215.1 Cuniculus paca | reverse complement strand
TCCCCGGTGCCGCAAAAAAAAAAAAAAAAAAGACCTCGCGCTTGCTAGGCAGGTACTTATACGACTGAGCTAAACCCACAGCCCCTTGAGGACTTTTATTCTAGTGTTTATATATTTCTCATCCATCATTCATTTTGCCCATCTTTCAAACCAATTTCCTAGGTATAAAATTTTACATATTTACTAGCTTTAAACCAAAACAAATATTCTCTTAATTAGAAATCTCCTCTTGTTCTACTTCTCTGATGTCTTCTAAAGAAAATCCTTTACAATTTGAACTACACTGTTTCCCAAATTCTTATTTTTCTCTTGAATAAATACCTCTCAGATTTTGCATTGGTATATTGACTTATATTAGTCACTGACAATTCCACGATGCTAATTCAATGATCAATGCACCACCATAAAAGTACCTGTTCTCCATGAATTTTCTCCTTTTATCTTGAAACTTCCTTACTGTATCTTTTACACTATACTCTTGGATTTTCACTTGTCTTACTTGACTTCACTTTTGGTCAACTTTGATAAAGTTGCACCCTCCTTAGGACTTCCAAATATCATCATACCCCAGAGCTCAGTCTTCTGTCCTTTCTTCTCTGTGGATGCTCACCACCTGGATAATCTCATCACATGACTTTCTCATGACCTAATAATAGCTGTATATACATCTCTAGCCCAAACTCTCTCCTGAACACTCAACATGTAAATATGCTTATTTACACAATATCTTCATTTGAATATTAAAAAGGTACCTCAAACACGACATATGGTTCCTGTGCATAACATGTACACACACATGCACTCACACATGCACGTGTGCATGTGCTGCTCCCCCAACAGATTTCATCTCATTAGTTGGCAGTTGAACATCAACATGTACCTCAAATCTAACCTCTTATCACTATCTTCATCAAAATCACCTTTTTAAAAACCATATTTTCCCTCATCAGGTCTACTATAATAACATTCTATCTGATCATAATGCCTCATACTTACAGACCATTCTTTATATAGGAGTCAAACTTGTCCTTTAAAAAGACAAGCAGACCGGTATTTCTTACCAATCATGGTTTGAGAAGTTGAATCCCTGCCAGACGTGAGGACAACCATTATAAAGTTTTACAGAGAAAACTTGAGATCAAGAGCACTACATAGTATTTCAGCATGACAATCATAATATCTTTGAAACACATTTAAATGTCCATTTTAGTGTAGAACAGCTTTTTTAGTCAATCATCTCCATCTAATCACAAGACATCAAATGACACAAAGAAACTCTCACCTGATTTGCTATCCTTCAATAACAGTCCTTTGGCTATACCTTATATTTCGAAGTTCTTGATATGAGATTATAGTAGTTACTTTCACTGTTCCCACTTCAACACTGGTACAACTGACCTTTTGTATGTTCAACAACTAAGACTGGGTGACCAAAGTTAAAAGATAATGAGTTTAAAGGTAGTCAGTGGATCCTGTTCTCTGGGGTCCAACAATCCCCTTGTTCAGGGGGTTGGATGATGCACCAAAATTGCGGGAACTTGTAAAAATGTCCTGAATCATTATTGAGCTTAGGCTGGGGTGGGGAGTGGGGTCCAAAATGTTGACTACCTTTTTTTGTTTGGTTGCTTGGTATTAGTTTGTTAATTTTTTTGAGACAAGGTCTCACTCGGTAGTCCAGGCTGGCCTTTAACTCACTATATAGCCTAGTCTAGCCTTGAACTCACAGCAGTCCTGCCCAAGTGCTGGGATTACAGGCATGCACCACCATGCCTGGCCCACTGACTACCTTTAAACTCATTATCTTTTAACTTCTGTCACCCAGTCTTAGTTGCTTCTTTTGAGCATCACCAAAAAGGTAAAGTCTTCTATGCTGTCACAGGAAGCCACATGGTCAAGCAAGACCATGACCCATCCTGGCTGCTGACACTGACAGCGGAACTGAAAGGCTCTGTACATGGTTCCAAAAGTAATGCCTGAGGAGACTTAACTGACCTTGATAGCAAGGGGTAAATTTTGGTTGACACAGGTCTCTCTTTAACTTATTCTTGAGCACTCAGCAGGCCTGTATCACAAAAGACACATAAAAGTAATGGCAATATAGGCTAACCATAAAAGGGGCTCTAATCACTGTTCCTGCTGACAGTTTCTAGCTACTCTTGTAGACAGTTCTAGAAGCCAGCTGGTTAAAAGTGCTATTCCAATCCCTTAAAAACAGCGTCTGACATGACTCCTTTCCCAATCTGCCTTTCCATTCTAGTGCTCATGCGTTAGTCATATGCGCCATAAAATCTTGGTAATATTCGTCTATTCTCACATAGAGTCTGCCAAGCCCCTAGCAATCATATGGATGTAATCTATGGTAAGGCGCCAGACAAGCTGCCAAACTACTTGCAGTGACCATAATTTGAGATGAGAATTTGCTTCCACATCTATTGTTTGACCAAGAAATCTTTGAAGGAAGGGCTCGTCTCCTTTGAACTCTTAGATCAGTCAGGGCAAGAGCTCCTTGGTCTCCCCTACTTGGCCAGAAGTAGCTGTAGAACACAGAACTTCTTCTTTCAACTCCCCTCAAAGGTATTTGGGGACCCCACGGCTCTCAGTGGGAAATAGTACAGTCAAAAACCAAAGACCTCCAGTGAGTCAATCCCTTCCCTTCCTTCAACTGTGGACATCACACCACTGTAACAATTATCTGGGCTTAAACTTAGAACCATCCTAGCAATTACCCAGGCTTAAATTTAGGAAAACCCTAATGATTTCTGGGCTTAAATTTAAGAGGTCATGCAGATTGCTGACATCAGAAAGAGAGACAAGGAGGCGCTTTGGATCACTATTGTCTGTCCCTATAAATACTGGAAGCCTGAATTATGAAGGTCTTTTTGTTCCCTTTCACACTCAAGCCCTTTTTTTGCCTCTTCACATTTGAGTCCTTTTTTCCCTTCACCTTCTTTCCTTTTACCCTTCTCCCCATTCCTGCTACCACCCTATGATCTTCAATAAATATAGCTACTTACTACAAAAAGAAGGAAAAAAAAAGATTAACTTGTTTTCCTGCTTAACACTCTCTAGTGGCTTTCACCATGCTGACAAAAAAACCCAATATTCTTATCCTGCACCAGCAAGGTCATACATTAGCTACCTCTGGCTAAATTTTTATAACATCTCCTATCCCTCACTCATTCCATTTCAACCCTGTACGATCTTTGCACTTTCTCAAATAGGCCAAGACTGTGTCCATCTCAGGCATTTGTATTTACTATTCCATCTGCCTAGAATATTCTTTCATTTGACCTTTGCATGACTTGTTTCTGAAATTCATTTAAATCGGTGCCCTAATGTCCCCTTATCATTCAGAACCCTTCACAATCTCCAAATGCTCCTCCGGTTTCACTTTTTCAGTCAGCTCATATCACCATTGATGTGATATGCTTAGGAGCTAGATGTTTGCATATCAATCTTGTCATGAAGTTTAGCCAATTACCCTTAGCCAATTAGCTATGATCACAATACGCAGACATTAAGTGGCCAGGAGCTAGCATTAAGCCCAAAACTGTGGAATTGTGAAGTATTATGGTTTGTACATTGTGTCAACTTGAGAAGTCTTAGATGCTTAATTAAGAAACTCATTGGCTCTACATCCTGGGGTGTAGAGAACAAGCAGTTACCTTCTAGGATGTTGTTCACTGTGTCAATTTGGGAAGGTCAGAAGTTTAAGTGATTCAGCATGGGGCCAGGGTCCCTAGTTTGTAACATCCTCAGTTTGTAACATCCTCATCCTGTGCACGAGGAGGGCAGGCAGATGGTGTGAGTGCTACATCCACCCCAGGGGAGTGGCCTGCATACAATAAAAGACAAAGGAGGAGGTACTGGCGGCTGCTTCTCCGGAGGAGCTGCAGTCTTCGCCTTCAGCTTGGACGTCGTCTCCTGGCTTCTGGCACAGACTGTTCAGCTTCTGCCTGGGACTCTTCAGCCTTCGTCGTAGACTCTTCAGCCTGCGTCGTAGACTCTTCAGTGTTCCGTCGTAGACCCATCGGCCTTCTGACACGGACTTGCACAGGACACTGCACTAAGCTCCAGCCCTCGGGCTGGATCCCCTTTAACCTCCAGCACTCAGACACCCTCTGCACGCTCCCTCCTTCAACTTTGTGGCTGACCATTGCAAGCCAATCTTGTAATTTCTTATACAGTTGTCTATCTTGTATTATATCTTTCTCTCTAGCAAACCCTGATTGATACATGAAGGGAAAAAGAAGAGTATAATCTAGTTGCTAATGCTATAGATTGCAATGATGCAGCAACAATGAGGCACACAGCATTGACGTAATAAAAGAATGCACGAAGCATTGAAAAAATACCCAAACACCAAAGTATAACAAAATTTGTTACCTATTTCCAACAACAGTCTAGGTTGCTGCCCTAATATTCTTAGCCATGTCAGGTCCACTTGTAAATCATTTCCTTTTGTATTTACAGAATGATTCTCGCCAGCTATATCAGATAGACTTCAGTCAGGTTTCACCATCCCAATAATTTTAACAGAGTTGTAATTATATAGACAATTGTTAGTTGAATTTTGAGAACTGAAAAGATAAAAAAACACAAAGGTTTCACACAGGTAGGAATAACAGGAAATGACTATCTCTTCCAAAGCTGGGAAGGCGAAGGGAATTACTATTAAATGTTAGCAACTTAGAGTAGAAGACAAATGGAGCTGAGGCTCAGTCCTCTTAGTCGGTGCACTGGTGTGAGAATAAGAGGTTTATGCAGTGACTACTGGAAAAACTGTGAGTGTTAGCATCATCTGTGGCTATTGGAATGAACAGTTGCCAATGCCAAGACATTGAGTTCTGTTGACAAGAGCAAGAATCAACAGAAAGGAGCAAATCCCTTCTCTAGCCAGGAAGTCCCCATTTAGGAGTATTATTATGTTTATGCAAGTATTTGTTTACTCTTTTTCCTCCTCAAAAGTCTTTGTTCTATTATCATTTGGTTCCCCCATTAAATGCCTAAAGTCTGACACATAGCAAAGACTAATTCACAAATAAATGAATTTAACCTACTTGCTGGACAATTGGAGATACTGCCAGAAGTTAAGGAAAGGTTGAAGTTCAAGAAGTAAGAGTTATGGGAGAAACAAGGGTTTTCCAGGCAGTTCAGTGGGAGGTAATAAGTACGTGCTGGATAAATTCCATTGTGTTCTATTTAAAGATTTCTTTTTAAACTAAGAACAATTTTATTTTCATATTTTCTCAATTTTGTTCAAAGCTTTCCTAGAAGAAGAAAACTGAATTTTAAAAAATTTTGTGTTTGAAAGTACCCTACTGTGTACACAATATATTTTCAGTAGTTTCCTTCTAAGATTTGTAATTTTATAAATGAGATTTTTAAGAGTAATTCTTCCCACTGGTGCTAGGCAAAAGGATTCTGGCTTATTTCTAATACCCACAATTCTAAAATCTCTCAGAGCCTTCTAACTGCCTCTCAAAAGGATGTTTTAATTCTTACCTCCTTGACATCTGTATCTTAATTGTGAATTCCTGAAGCCAAATGGTATCCAAAGAGAATGGTATTTTTCCCTTTTTTCACTCAACATTATATTGAGTGAGAAAAATATGTTAGTGTAGAAATAGATATAGGACCAAGGACAGAATTAAAAAGTGCCGGTTACTGAATCATTTCAACAGGAAAAAGTCCCCTACAATATGGGAACATTGTGTCTTATTATATATCACCTTCTCTTATTAGGACTAATTATACAAAAGAAAAAGGAAATGCTTAAGGCTAAATAACACAACGCAATTACAGAAAGTTTTCTTATTCAGCATCATTTAGATACATAATACAAGAAGATAGTAGTAAAGTATAAAATGCTGAAGGAAAAAGGTGATTTAAAAGTGAGTAAGACACAATTCTTCAGCATATTTGACCAGATTTCCAAATGGCAAACTATTTCTCTCCATTTCCCTTTTCCCAAATTCTAGATTCCTTGTATAAATCAATTCCATGTGATAAGCTTTAAAAACAAGATCTATGATATGTATAAAAGCATTAAACATAATTTGAAATTTAAATTGTGTTCCAAAGAAATTGTGGTGCATTAGATTGTGTTCAACATTTACTGCTATTATATAGTCCATTTACATATGGCAATAAAAGACAGTCAAACCATTAAATTACATGACTTTCCCAGAATTGCTCTTCAATTATGATAAAATTAAGCTTTTGTGTCCTATTTATAAACATGGATAAGTAGCCAATACATTCTAGATACCATTGTACTATAACAAAGTTTAATTTTCAATTGTTTCCTCAGGGCTCTGGCCATTTACCAATAAGGACTGGTGTGTGTGTGTGTGTGTGTGTGTGTGTGTGTGTGTGTACATATACAGCTAAAAGTTGTATAAAATTACCTCCAAGGAAAGAGAAAAACCATACAATTACTTGGGGGGAAAAAAAGCCAGGCACAGAATAGAATTTAACTGTTTTAAAGACAAATTGGTTTTAAGAAAATGGAAATTTGAAATCACTGAGGAAAACGCCAGGGAAAAGAATTCTCAGGAAACAGTACCTATTTTCCCTAGTTTTAAAGGTTGTCCTTGGGGGGAGGTTGCATTAAAGAATTTATTATTTATGAATGACCTCGAGTCTCAGTGATTTTTAACATTTTTGAGTCATTTTTTAACCCGCAGAACCAAGAGTCAGTCCTTGCTCCACGGCGATGCGGTGTGATGAGAGCGTACTTTTGTCTCGTTGCCGCAGCATGACTGTTGGCTGGTACTTCTGCCTGTTTGTGCTGCAGAAATCCACAAGACAAACAGTAAGGTCTGTGCTCCACTTAGGCTATAGTCACATTTGCAGTAAACTTTCTTCGCTACAAATTCTTTTCATGACTAAATTAAAACTCAGAAAGATCAATAATAAAATCAAATTATAGTGTGTAATATTTACCAAGATGAATAAATTCAAGAGAAAGAAACACAATTATCAACAGGCAGAATTTGTGAAATGACTCCTTTCTCTCTTTTGATTCAGCTGATTTACTTCCACACAGCATAGGGTAGAGTGCTGGCAACATTCTGGTGAAACTGCAACAAATATGGAGCCAACCGAGAAAAGCCAAAAAAACTGCCTTCTACTTGGTGCCGAATCCTAAAGAAATCCTCATTAAAGCAAGTTTACAGCTTAGTCAGTGCATACAATTAAATGATGTTCTGAGGCCTGTGATTACTAAGTACACTCTAATTTATGATTCTCATCTCTGCAATAATTTCCATCAATACCATGACTTGAACCAAGAACTCTGGCCCATGTGGAGATGCACATCTGCTACATGCAACACGGGTCTGTTCATTACTTCCCCACAAACACTGGCAGAAGAGATGAGGAGCGCCTTAATCGAAGATTTGGACGCTATCATCCGCACCTGTTTCCAGTTGAAAACCACTAAACTATTCTGTTTTGGAAACTAACTGAGAATATTAAGGTGCTCTGTAGCAGATTAAGAAACAGAGAATGCCTGTCCTGCCCGAGGGGAAGTTAGGTGATGTACCTCTTGGAAACGACGTTTAAAAGAAAGAGCAGTTTTCCGTCACTACTGCAGCCAGAGATTGCAGCCAAAATTTCATCAGCATTCCCACTCAGTGTTTGTTCCCTGACCAGAGGGGGATGCTACTAGACTAATGAGGTGGGTGACCCTGCAGAAGCTGTCCAGTGTAGCACAAGGAAACCCAGGGATGGCAAAATAAAGGAAACACAGGATGTCAGGCACGGTGCCAACTTTAATAGGGGAGCTGAGTTGTTTCTGATTCATGCTAAACACACATAAAGGCACACAGATTCTTAACAAAAGTGGTGACAAAAGGTCCAGACAGACAGTTTGATCACAGATCTCATCTGGCAGCTCTCGCCTCTCTTCTGGCTTCTGATACCAGATAACAATCTTTCCTTCTTGTCTGTGTTTGGGGAAGGTCTTCCACTGCTGGCCTTCTATTATTTTGACTGACAATCTAAATTGTGTCTACATGCACAATCTATTCTACTGTAGTTTCTGAATTAACTAACAGCTTCCCTTTCCACTACCAACCAATGACAGTTGTACTAACTATGACAAAATCCCCAATTAAAGTCAGGAGCAATTTTTTTAACAGTTTTAATCCTTTCTGCTAGATGCAAAATATAAGTAAATGTATGCTGCAGTCTGAGAGGAAGTATACCAAACTTTGGTGCAGATTGGAATCATGGAAAAATCTTAAAAAGCTGCTGATGCCTTCCTCCCAATCAAGACATCCTAGTTTCATTGGTATGGAATGTAATCTGTGCATTCAAGATTTGTAAAGCTTCCCAAAGAGATTTTAATGTGTATCTGAGTTTGAAAACTACTGTCAGAATGCCTAAACAAGTCGTATTTTCCAAGTACAAATTTCAAGTTCATTTATCATGTCCATGATTTTGGAAAGGTTACTTCTCTAATGAATAACAATAGTCTCAAATAGTTACTGAAAATTTAATACAGTTTAATGGTCAAGTGCTTATATAGTAAGTCCTCAATAAGCATTAAAAATGAGTCACTTATAAACACACATTTAAGTGCAGAAGGAGCCATTCCATTTATTCAAAGCATACTTACTGAAAAATTTGCACTAACTTTCCATTTCTGCCACAAATTATTAAAAACTTACTACCCTAAAACAATACAAATTTCTTATACAGTTTTGTAGGTCTGACAAAGGACTCACTGGACCAGCATCAGTTGTTGGCGGAGCTATGTTCCTTTCTGTGGGCTACAGGAAAGAATCTGTTTCCTTGGCTTTTTCAGCTTTTTGAGGCCCCCCACACTGCTTGGCTTATGACCCCCTTCCTCCATCTTCAAAGCCAACCACACTGCAACTGTCTGATCTTTTTTCCATAGTTACATCTCCCACTGACCAACCCCAGCTGGAAAAGTTGCTCCAATTTTAAAGACTCATGTAATTCCACTGGGCCCACCTGGATCATAAAGGCTAATCTCCCCAGCTCAAGGCTACAGCCTCCATCACAGATGCAAAGTTTCATTCTCCATGCACATTCCAGGGACTGTAAGAATATGGTCATCTTTGGGGAGCTATCATTCTTCTTATCCCAGAGCTGCTGTGACCTTGTCTTTTCCTACGTTCACTTGAACAAATAGAACTCTTCTACTCCTCAGAACCTAAAGTAAGTTCTTTGCTTTATAGAATAAACTTTAGTTCCAGTATTGTAGAAATTATTGTAAAATTCAAGCCAATTATGTCTACCGGTGCCTCCCAGTGATTGATACAGTGAGTGGTTAACCAAATCAACCTTAGGTAGAGATAACAGTGATTCTGAGCTAAAGTTTTTAACTCACATATTATTTTGTTTTAGGATTTAGACACAAATCTTTTTTTTTAACTCAATTTTCCTCTGAACTTTAGTAGGTTTTTAAAAGTTGCCAGACTCTCTTCTTACTGTAATAGCACTTTACTTTTGCAAATTCCAAACACCATCTCCAGCCCCCACCAAAAAGTCATTGGGCAAAAATAAATCATGGCATCCCACCCGGGGTTGATTTTGTTTCCTGACAGTATTCACGCCTCTCTGGATAATCCATCATTTCTGTGCAACACCAATTGACCTTGAAAAGTCTGGGCAAGTTCCCAGAAACTATGAACTGGCCCACACATCTTGTAGGAGAGCTCGGGTATGACAACTGGAAAGGCTTCCCTGAGCAAATATCCTCCTTTGCATCATTACCTCACCTTGAAACACAGAGCTGGGTATTTTCCCTGGGCACTCACACCTGCCCATGATGCTCACAAAGGCTGGCTTGGCCACACCACGAATTCACATTGGCCACCCACTGACATACTTGGTCCTTTATCTAATGCAGTCGTAGCTTAAAAGAGTGGCTCACCTCTCTTTTTTCCTCTCCTTTCTTCTGTCCTGTTCTCCTGCAAAGTGATTTATAACAGCTCATCTTTCCTCCACTCCTAGAGTGGTAGAGCTGGGGAGTCAGGGTCTATGTAGCCTTATGGTGGTGAAGGGATAATGGGGAGATAAGCAGAGCAGGATGATGGAAGGCACTGGATGCTTGGCTGAGGGGATTGGATGTGATTCATTAAATGATAGGAAGCTGCCATAGGCTCCTAGGTAGAGGAGTGACATGAAGGCAGCAGTATTTTTGAAAGAACAATCTAGCAGTGCCACGTGTGATGACTCAGAAGCCAGGAGAAATTAAAAGAAGAAACCAGTTAGGAAAGTATTACAAGAACCCAAGTCAAACCTGATGAGACATCGTGAGACTGTGATGGGGGTGTGTGAAGCAGGAGCAAAGATGAATCCAAGAGGCTTCAGGAAGGGAAAATCATCTGAGTTCTGTGACTTGTTTTATATGGGTGATGATGAGGGAGAGTTCTAAGATGACTGTAAAATGCAAAGCTCTGGCAGTAGGAAGATGGTGGTACTGCTGATACAGATAAGGGGACTGGAAGGATAATTTGATCAGAAACATTGAATTGGATTAATGTTATTCCCCAATTAAAATCCATCATAGCTTCTCACTGCAGTTAGTATTATTTCCCAATGCTTTTACATTATTTGCAAGACAACACTGAACAACCCTGACATCTATCAATCTCTCATAATTCTGACAGTAAATACCTTTAGGTACAACTTATGGGCCAAATTCTTTTCTGCTTATACATTTTGATTCATGTCTGGTCAAACACAGAATTCCATATTGTAATTATTCTAACAAATGTGGGATCTCATGCATGAATGCTAATTAAAAAAAAATAGGAAAATCTCTCTGTCTGTCTGTCTCTCTCTCTCTCTGTGTTGACTAGAGCTGTGAGGCTATAATGTAGCCTTATGATTACTAAAGACCAATTTAGCAAACAGATGGAGGAGGTTCTCCTGAGCATGAGACCAAGTAGAGGCAAAGAGAACCAGGAAATGAAAAGAAATTCACGGATCTGAGCCTTAGAGATCTCTCAATCCAATGCAGCCTAACTGCATCCATCTTTTCAATTTCCCAGTTACACCAACCAATCAATTCCTTGTTTTAGCTTAAATTTAGACTGCTGTCACTTCCAACACAGTCCTGATTATTCTGCCGCCTCAAGCGTGCTCATGTACGTGGAATGTTTCTCTCTATGCTTTTGGCCTGGCTAAATTCTATTTTCTCACAAGGATTGGGGTTAAATAATTCTTTCTCAAAGATACATGTCCTGAAGAATCATAAAATTAGGACCTTCTTGCTATTCTCTCCAATTATCTGATTGTTTTTCTTTGTACTCTTTCTTGCAATTTTTTGTCATATATTTATCTGCTTTTACTTATTTAAGATCTGCCTTCCTTAGTGTTTTCTCATACATTACCCTCTGTACCTCTTGATGTCCCACTAGAATGATAGTAATGGAAGAAATAAATTCACATTAAAGAAAATGGGACAAAACTTTGAAATCTAGAAAGCAGATGGATGAGCAGCAATTGACCTGGAAGACCCCAGAAAACTTAATTCCCAGCTAATACGAGGAAAAGATGAGAGGCAGCTTAATCTATATCATGGAAGTCTCCAAAGACTCAGAAATTCTTGGTGTCAATGTCTTCTAAATGTAGGAAGCAGAACTAATCCTCAGTACTTTTAGGAAAGAGAACTTCGCAAGTCCTCCCCTACTCAGTGGGTGTTGTCCATCCATCATCCAACAGAAGACAGAGTTTGTCCCCTCAGTTTGGGAAGACAAATGTTTCCTGTGATAGCTGATACCATGTACAGAGGAGGAGCAAGAGGGGCACTAAAACCAGGTGTTTCAGTGCACTTTTGTAAGTAAATGCTAAAACAAGCTTCTCCCTCCATCTGGAAAGGGGAATTACACTTCTGCTAGAAAATCAGAAGGTCCTGTTCCAGCAAACTCAACAAGTCCAAGATAAGGAAGCACAAACATTATCCTTTCAAGTTGTCCAGTTTAATGGCCCAGTTGAAACACTTTGAAAAGCCCCACTAGAGGAACAGATCTTCCTTTCAGGTTCTCAGTATCTCCTCATAAACAAAGGTCAGCATCCAGGAATCAATAAACCTTTGAGGGAAGCCGCCAAAATAAAAGGCAGTTAAGTGTGGTGGATTACTAATGGTCAGTTTGTAACACCCAGCTGAACTGAATCAGCATGGTGCTGGGTGCGGAGGTCCCAACTGAGGATTGTTGCCAACAGCACAAAAAGAAAACTGAAGAGGAAGATGGTGCGCTGTTGATTCTCCTGGAGAAGCTTATCGTGCTGGTTTTACTGATATGAACTTGACTGTTCTCACCACTGGAGGAGCTCAAGTGTTCCCTGTCGCTGAGGATGGCTGAGGTTCATTTCAGGGGAGCTCTGGTCCATACCTTGAATGTTGCTTCCTGGCTCCAGGGCAGATGCCTCAGCCTGCCAGCGCAGACCCTTCATCCTCTGATGCAGACTTTCTAGCTTCCACCACTGACCTTGGGCCTTCTCAGTGCAGATCCTTAATACAGACTTCAGTGAGAGACTGTTGTGGACGCTAGGCCTCCAGCTGCCCTTGTGGAAAACATCGCCGTGCACTCTAGGTCGTCAGCTGGACTCATGCATGACATTACCATGGGAACCAGGCCCTCAGGTGGATTCTTTTGAGTCTCCAGTGTGTGGACAGATCTCCTGCACTCTTCTGTATTTGACTTTTTGAGTGAATATTCTAAAATAATCCTATAAGTTATGTATCCTCTATTGAATCTTTTCCCTTGTAAACCCTGACTACAACAATAAGGAACCAAATGGAAATTTCTAAACCTTAGAGAGAACAGAGAATACAGAGATATGAGCACTTTTTAAATAATCAGCAAAATCTTCAAACAATAGCAAAAAAAATTATACATATATATATAATGAAATGACAACTCATTAATGGGGGAAGTTACATGCAGAAATTTTAAAAATTCTTTAAATTGAAAATAAAATTGTAAAACTGAAAATCTCATTAGATAGAGTAGAATAAAATTTGATTACTTCTTATAGAGTGGACCAAAACCCAGATGAAAATTTGAAAAGAAAACATAAAAACTTAAAGGGCAATTCCTCATACAAACAATAAGAATTCTACTTTAAAAAAAAAAGAAATTATACAAGATAATAGAGAAATAATTCAAGAGTAATTCCCAAACTGAATATTCAAATGCCTAAATAATGGGCGATATTGAACTTGCACCAAAACACATCAAAATGAAGTTCCAGGACCCTATGGGTCATGAGAAGATACTGAAAGTTTCCAGATAAAAAGAACCAGCTGAGAATGTAGCTCAGTGGCACAGCACCTGCCTGGCAAGGGCGAGATCTTAGGTTGGAGTCCCAGTACCAAAAAAAAAAAAGAGCCAGATCCATGTAAGGATCAACTTACATTACTGCTCTTTTCAATGGTGACATGGAAGCAAAAGACAATGGCATAATATCTTCAAAATATCAAGGAATATAGTTTCAAAGGGTCAGTAAGTGTGAAAATAGAATAGAAAATTCACAGAACCTAAAAATTGGGATTTATAGAATCAAAGATTTATATTTACACATTTTAAAAGATTTAAGTGTACAGACTCTGAAAGAAAAAAGTTATTTTCATTTTTTCTCAAGAAAATATATTCTGCTACAAAGAAGAGATAAATCAAGGAAGAGGAAAAGACAGAAGACATAGGAAATAGAGGCTCAAATACATGAGAGAAAGTACAGGATGCCACAGGACAACAATGGTGTAAAGAGAGAGGGAGACAACACTAAAGGTGCCCTGAGCTACCAGGAATGGAAGCAGAGACTTCAGGAGAAACCCCTTTAAAATGGCGTTGATATATCAGCAAATGCTTTGAACATGATTGTTGGGAGAGAGATTAGACATAAATTACCCAGAAGTACATGGAAAACTATGCAAATATGTATAGAGATTGTTGTAATGGTTGTCATCATTGTTAATCCCAAGAAAAACCAAGAAGTTGCACAAAAGATAATAATAATAAAAGCAAGAGATTCTAATGGTGCTTATTTTGGATGACAAGAACTGCTCTCTTTCTACCTACTGACCTCATAGAAATTAGTCATTATGATAAGCTAGTGTTGTAGCTGCTATGATGACTCAACCTACTGTTTAAAAATTGAGGCCAATAAATATTAAGACACTCACCCAAGCTCACCCTGATTGTAAGTGCTGTGTCTGGGATTTCAATACAGACTCTTAGGCTCCAGAAGCTGTTTTCTTAACTATTTCTCCACTTCACTTCAAAATAATTGTAGGATATCACTCGTCTCTACTGTAAATAGTGTTTTCATGCTCAGACATAAACATTGATTATTCATTTAACACAAATTACACAATGGCCATTTGGGAAATATGGGGAGCAGAAGTATGTGTATAGTACCACTTGATACCTATGTAAGAAATCAATAACTAAGACTTTTAAAAAGATTAAATGAAGGAAATAGCAATATAAACATAGTTTTTAGATATTGGTAAATAAATGTCAACAAATATCACTTAAAAGAATGAATGCGGTTCCCCAGGGGACTAATTTTAACAAACGTTGTAGAATTATTTTCCTCTGTAAACTATATGCTTGTGTAATTTTAATTTTTTAAGCCACTGCTAACGGTTTTCAGTTAGGCTCACTAAATTCTTATTTAAGCCTAGGGCTGTGGATTAACTCTCAGAGTAGTAAGGAAAGGTCGCAAGGGCTCAAACGCTGTGGAAACCAAAAGACAGGAAGCCAAAGGAACAAGAAGAAGCAGAGAGGAAACAAATAAACAAGCAAACACTAAAGAGGAAATCAAAAGCCTCAGAGAAGTTCAATGACTGGGAAAGCAAAAGAGGCAAAAGCAGTGGGAAAGAGGAATGTCTCAACAGTAACCCAAAGAAGAGAGAGACAGCCAGCAGCTGAGCATGCATCGCTCAGGGTTTCAAATGGAAGACCAGAGCATTGCGGTGGGGGTTTCAGAACAAAAACTGCCCTGCGCAGAAAGGAGCCGTCAGAGAGCCATCGGGTAAAGGGAGGAGGATCGCTTTCATCATTGCAGCAATGAACCCTGAAGAGGTCTGGTGGAAGAACTCCCTACCTCCAGAGCTGCCCCAGTGATGTGGAATTTTCCTGATGTTTGCCACCAGTGGAGCAGCCACCCCTACTCAAATTGGGAAAGAATGACAGGAAAGAGCTGTTGCCAAGAGGATTGTCAACATGAGGAAAATGACATGGTTTGTTTCTGGTGGTGGCTGGGTGCCATTTTCAGCAAAGCCAAAGCAAAGAAATCATAATAACTAGAAAATAATATTTCCATGCCCGCCATCTAAATTCTAGCCATGTGTTGGCCAGAGGAAAGGGAGTTTCTCTGGCTTTGATGACAAGAACAGAGGAGCGAAGGCCTCCTTCCCACTCCAGATGAGGCCTGGGTTTGGGTTACATGAATCAGGAGACAAGCTCTGGGGCAGGATCACAGCCAGCTCAACAACAGGCCTGAAGATAAGTGAGAGGTCACCGTTTAATTTCAAGAAGAGCTCCAAGTCCATGCTGAAGAAGAGAGAAGCCACCTGGTAGCATTAAAGTGGAGCCTCCAGAACACAACTGTGGCTGGGGGGCGGGCAGGGGACAGCAAAGGAGGCAGGTGACAGGGGGAGATGAAAGTGTCCCGCATCTCCTCCAGCAACTGCAGGAGGTGGCCAGCTCCTTTCATCTTCCAATCTGGCGACCTGTCAGTTACCGGCAAGAGGTGTCCTCAGATCACGCCACTGTGAGTTGTTAGTTTTGTCTCACAGTGTCGTTTTCTTAAAGTAGAGGAAGTCAGAGGAGTGTGGGTTGGCTTCCAGGTGC
>RJWT010026372.1:0-15841 GCA_004365215.1 Cuniculus paca | reverse complement strand
AAATTATAACTCTATGATTTCTTTGTTAAGGAGAATATAAGCATTGTTTTCAGTTTCACAGGATTGTGGCAAAATGAGTCAAAATGGAAACAAAACATTTTAACAAGTTCCAGCAACCCCTCCATCAGCCAACCCTTGGCTTAGTTACCGCAGACCTAGGTGTAGTTGGTCAAATGGGAGCACATTGCACATGAGCAGACTCCTGCTCAGCCAAAGGCTGAGGAGCACAGAGGTCCAGCAACACGGCTTACAGTTATGTGCTCTCTGAGTGGAAATCAGGTCACATGTGTGACTTGGACATTGGGAAGCCCTCCAAGAGGTGTAGTGAAACTGGATCTGTTTCCTGAGAAGATAGCTGGGCAACCAGGAAAATAGAAACAGCACCAAAATTAATTCCACCTACTTTTCCCAGAAAATTGATCTGAAAATATTTTGAACTTGATTCATCCACACGTTGGCCAGGTTGAAGATTGAAAAGGGTTGAGAAACGGTCACTTTTACTGTCTTGGTGGAATGAGAGCTAAAAGGAGCAGAATTTCTTTTCACAAAGTGTAAAGGAGCAGTCTTTAGATAGAGGAAGCATTGTTTAGGAATGTGTCAAAGTTGAATGACCTTCTTACTTATTATTTTTTAACAATTTGACTTGGAAATCTGCCCTAGTACCTGTGGCACAGCCAGCACTGTGCTAATCTGACTACTTACTCTCATGGAGTTTACTATTGAGTGGTCAAGACAGGTACCATGAGCAATCACTCAATTCCATTTAAGACAAGTTCTCAGTTACAAAATTGTGTTGATTCTTTGAATGGTCAGCTTGTCCCCTCATCCCTCCATGCCCCACCCACAGTCCTACTAATTTTAAGTTACTCTATTAATTTATTCTGGAACTTGGAATATATTTTAGAAGTCATATCATCAACAGTGAAAATTTCTAAATTCTTAGCATCTAGAGACATTTATGTTCTTTAAAGCTTGGGTTTTATGTCAGATTTGGGATAATGAAGAGAAAACAGAGGCAGATGACAAACACCTGCCAACAATTACTAGACAAGCACTCACTCGTCAGTGTCAGTGGTATTGTGTAATGGAGAGAGCACTGGACTTAGTCTTCTCAGCATCTGTGCAGAGCTTGGTTTTCTGAGGGGACACATTTTCTTAATCTTTATATCACAGGTGACCTTTAAGGAACCATTTAATACATTTGGAACCAGGCCAATGAAATTCTGCTTCACCATCCAGGATATGAAGAGAATGGCTCCCTTCCTCTACTTTAAGTAGAAGGTAATGAAATTGCACATGTGTATTCTATAGGAATCTTGTTAAGCAAGGACTCAACCTGCACATTGCTTAAAAGCACAGGCAATGCTGAACGACACAAAATGGCTCCTTGTCCCAGCCATGAGATGGATCTTTTGGTGAACACCCATGCCACAACTGGAGGGTCTCATTTTTTTAGAAGACAAAATGCTCTTGAATGGTAGTTTGCTATTTTAGAACTACTTTATAAATGTGAATTTTCTTACGTTTCTGGAGCGTATACACTTGAAACACTATTTCTAAGGGATTTGAACTACTTCATAGAATCAGAGTTTTCCAGGAGTCATGATATGACTTCTAATTAACACACCTGGTCTTGCAGTGAGATACGTTACAAAATTCATTCATGTTTCCAAAATTATATAAAATATCACATTCATCAATATAATCTTCAGAAAAATCAACCCTTACACCAACATCAAAAGATTGATGAGCCGATGTTGGCGAAGAACTCTGGGAGACAGGAAGTAACTTCCAGGAGGTTGCTTTGCCATTGTCATTAGATTTTTATTTGATCATCTCAAGCAATTGCCTGCCCTCTGTGGGTTCTAAAACACGATGCTGCAGCCAGGCTGTCACAGCTGCACACTCTCCACACCCTCAGACATTACAGTAGAGTTGCAGGTGTACACATGTCAGGCCTGTCCACCCACTCAACCTCTTGGGGGTTGGGATCCCTGCAGATCCACCAAAGGCAGGCAGGTGCCAAGCAGAATTTAGAATGGGTGCTCCTGCTACTTGTCCAGGAATCCTCAGCAGCCTTTCTCTTATGCTGGAACCAGTAATTTAGTGTGGACAACCTAAAGGGACGTTTTTCAACAGCCAAGACAGAGACTCAGGTGTGGTCGTTAGGGGACAGGGATGGCTCAAAGTCAGGACCCTTCCTGACCCTGAAATCTCAACTTGGAGAAAGCTGTAACTCCTTGGTCTATGGGCCCCTTTGGTCTTTTCCTATCTAGTACTCAGAACCCCAGAGGCCTTGGACAGACAAGGTCATCAGCCAGCGCTGTGGAAGGCAGACCCTCGTGACAACTGAAGGTGTGGTGGCTCTCTGGGGTGAGTCCTCATTCCTTGTCTCCACCTTCCAGCATGTGAGCACTCAGATGGGGAGTTCATTTTACACTCCATTGGCATCTCCTAACCAATTTTCAGAAACCAAAGCCATCGTCACTGCCCTCCTTGAGCTTCGTTTAGGACTATAAAGTTAATAATCACTACTAAAAAGGATGATCTATAGAATTAAGCAGAGAAGTCTTGGAGTCAGGCCACCTGAGTCTGCTACGGGTTTGGAGAAGCCTTCTTAAAATGTCAGTGAGATGGGAGAATCATAGCAAGGTTAACTCCCAGGCTGTGGTGAGAATGAACCTACGTGCTCAAGCCCTGGATAGCCCACAACTGCCTTCTTGTTGCTTAATTCAGATGAAAATCACAAATTGACAAAATGAAGCTCTGATAGCAGTCCCGATGTCACCAGGTAATGCTGGGTGTCAACACTTGACACAGCCGGTTTTTGATCACTGCTGCTACGTGCTGTCACCATGCAATGCCAATTTGCGCTGGACACCACCGGTCAACTCTGTTGGGTGCTGGTCTCTGCTGGTGGTGCTCATTGGCTGATGACCTCTGGAGCTCTCCAGTGTTAACAGCTCTGAGTGTTTATTTGTCTTTCTTTAGAAACAATTGCTGCTTCCATACTACTAAGGATTTTTAAAAAATCCCAAATAGATTTACTGGACTGTTGGAGTCCACACTACCTAAGAAATAAATCACAGGCAGGTTCACAGGAACAACATAGCAACAGGGCCTGGGCTGCAGCACAGGCTCAGTACCCAGGAGGCCTCCTAGACTAAAACTCAGCAAGTGGCTGGGGATTGCTACAGCCCTGTTTCAGTGAGAGGCAGAGCTAAAAGCTTGCTGTGAATGTTGGGTATGCAAATAAGAGGCCTGATCCTAGCCACTCCAGGGTTATCCCTCCTTTCAAAAAGGCAACAATATTGTCTGAAGTGGCAGGAGTGAGGGAGGGGCACCACACAGCCTGGTCGCACTCAGTGTTGGAGTGGAGAGTGGCAGCCTGATTGTGAGCAAGGACGCTGAAGCAAACCGTCCCAGTGCATTGGGGTGAAGAGGAGCAAAGGGAAGTGAGGGAAGCCCGACAGTTGCTGGCCAGGAAAAAATGAAGAGTCAGATGCTTCTTGTCTATTTCACTAAAATTCTGTAGCACATGAAGGAAGTGATGAAGGTGAGACCTGTGCCATTGCCCTCAGACGGCAGGCCACATTCTTTTGTTCTGGAGATAAACAAGCAGTAAACAAAAACGCTTAAACCTAGAGGGCTTAATACCTAGGTCTCTCAGCACCCTAGATTGGCAGGTGGCAAAGAAGAAGTACAAATGTCTCTAGGCCCTTCCCACCTCTCTCTGATTTAATTCCACTAAAATAGGCCAGCCATAAGCTAAGGATTACCTATCCATCCATCTTTTAAGGATCTTTGTCCTGCCCTGGGATCTGTCTCTCTCACTTCCAAACAACAGCCACGGTTGAAGTAGAATCAGTTCTTGGCAAAATCTCCAACACAGGCACAGAAACTTCCCAAGACGTCTGAACTAACCTGTGACCACTGACAAACTACTACTACTATTATCTATGCATACATACGGGTTGCATGTCAGGGATACAATCCTAACAGAGTGAATTATGGGTAAGGATATGCACAGTTAACGCAGAGGGCATGATTCAGCCTGAGCTGTCAAGTACATCCAGGATAGCACTCTGGGAGGGACGTGGACTCTTGACCAGAAATAAAAGATCTCTTTCCCCTATCCTTGGGGCAGCAGTGAGACTTGTGCCAGCCTGGTCTCAGTGGCATACTTATTTTCTGCCTTCAGTAAATGTACACTTTCACTGCCTTTTCTGTGTGTCTTGTCCAATTCTTTGGTCAGGACATCAAAAACCTGGAAAGAAGCCTCATGGGACCCTTGGTCTGGTAACAGACTTGTTTGCATCAGGCCCACAGTAAGTGCTGGGGGTGGAGTCAGGAGCAAAAGGATAGAAGTTTCCTGCTAGGGAAGTTTCCAAACAGGAAGTGTGGCATTCCTGAGAGGCCCTATAGGACTTAACACTCATCCTACTGTTTGCGGCTCTGATTCATTCAGAGAAAAAGGAATCCGATTAGTTTCAAGTAAGAGAGGGGATTTGGGTACAACCTGAGCTACAAGAGTCACCACTTGGGGAGGGAGGTCTCCCACTCACCCCAAAAAGGACTTTATGATCCTTAAAATAGAAAGGGGGGGTGCCCAGGTGGTTCCTGATAACCTGAGCACTGGAGGCTGGAGGAGGAACCAAGATGTGGGATTCTTAGGGACTTGAACTGTAGCTTGCAGGAGACACTGGAGGAACTCTAGGCTCTCTGTGTTCCTTTTGCTCTTCCTGCCGGATGTTCTCATGGCACCTTCGGCTTGGAACGATAATTAGGTATCAGTTAGAATTTCATACAAGTCCTAGTTTTAAAAACATGTGTTCATGGTAGCCTTTAGACTGAAAGTTTCATTTTCAAAATGTTTAGTAAAAAAGAAAAATGTAGGTAGAAATGGATTCCTAGTTATACATACTTATTTTTAAATAACTACACCATTCCTGCTTTTCTATCCCTTCCTGCCAAGAGGAGAGTAGAATTCTAATTTTTAACTTTGACCCCCTAGAGGCTTATCTACTCCTCTGGTTGTCTTGAAGCCACTTTAACAAAAATAATTGGCTCATGTAAGTCCCTCCTCCTGCAAGGGAAGCCTCTCCTTTTGTCATTCAGTGTAGAGATTCGGTAAACTACCCGGTTTTTCAGATATGCATGGGTCTGGTTCTTATGACTCCAGGTGCAGCAGCAACCACAAGCTCACGCATAATCTTTTGCTGGTTTCCAGGTGTCGTGCTTGGTGGGTGCTCACCCTCAAGTCTGTCCTTGTGAGATTTCATTGACTCCCCACAACAATAGCATGTACTTGAAAGGTTTCTGTCCTAATAGATTGCTGGACATTACAGCAGCAGTGTAGCCCCTCCCTCCCTGATTACAGGTTCCTCCTAATTGCCAGAATTCCCACTTCACCAGTGCCCACCCCCAAGTGCCATCCCCTCTCATTTGGAATACTTTTAAAAGCTCCATGGTGACTGCACCTCGTGGGGGAAAATCGCCAAGCCACCTAGGCTAAATGTTTTCCCTCCGCATCCTGAACCCCTCCCCCAATAAATTCTTCCCTTGGATAAATCCTGCTTTTCCACTGCGTGGAGTACTCTAAGTTCTGTTTCTCTGTGCCGCTCTTAAAATACCCTAACAGTACTGTTTTATAATTAACCCCATTAGCAAGAGAGACTAAGGAGAGATTCCAGCACAGATCACGCACCAAGGTCTGGCCAGCAGCAAGTGGCTGGGGCCAACAACCTGACAGAGGCACAGTCTGTGTATAGGAGGGTTGTAAAAAGTCTGAAGTACACATCCAAGTTCTAGACTCTGGCCTCCATGGGCCATTTCCAAGCATGTGTCATTCTGAGCAACTGAGTGTGCTGGGTTCTTGCATTGTTTAAGTGGGTAAAGACCCATCTTTTGATTGAAATTGTAACCTGTTGCACCAGACACTGCTAAGTGCATATTCTCTTCTCAGGCTTCCTGAATGGTAGATGAATTTAAAATCATCAGATAACTTCTTTTTGATGACTCCATCACAATCTTAATCATGAATTACTATGCTAGTAACAGTTGGTTTAGTGGAAAGAGAACACACTGTGTCAAAAGTTTTAGGCCCAGGGACTCCTTAGTGAACACATGTTTTACTGAGGACACATTGCCAGAGGGACACAGAGGCAGGTGCTGGGATCACAGCAGTGTGTGCTATTGACCCAAGGCATACAGAGAAGCTGGACAGATCACTCAGAATCCACAAGACAAAGTAGTATATGAAGCAGAACTACAGGAAGCTATGTAGCATCTCAAAGAGAACCTAAACTAACAGGGCAATTTCTACAGACAGAGGTGGCCTTAGCTCCACTACAAACATCAGTGTTTGTTAGGCAAACACAGAGAGTCTGCATCAACACTACATACAGCAAAGTAAGAATCCCCACATCTCAGACCTATTGTATCAATGGTGGAATTACAGCATTCACAGAAATGAGAGTTTTGTAGGAACAGTCTATAGAATATTTTCATGGGACTTGCAATCTTTACAAACTCTGACAGGGTTGAACCTTAGAAATGATCTACTCCAACTACTCATCATTCATAGTCATAGAGGAAATCTATGGCTTTCTCATATCTGCTTCCTCACTTGAAAAATAAAAAGGTAGCTGCTGGGTGTGGTATGCAGAACTGATACCCCATATGCTTGGGGGCCTGGGGCACAAGGATGGAAAGTTTGGCACCAGCCTGGACAGTATGGCAAGACCCAGCCTGAGAGAGATTGAGAGAGAGAGAGCGAGAAATCATTTAATGTAGCCTATTCTTAAGAGGAACATTTTTATAAACACCAAATTTGACAACATCAAGGTTCCAAGTCATATGGAGTATTCCACGGAATGTTTCTATGAAACTCATTTTTGTGAATATTGTTATTCCATGATTGATACAATGGGCCCAAGATGTGGGGAATCTAACTTCGCCGTATAGAGATGTTGATATGGTCTCTTCAGTGTTTGCCTAACAAAGTCCGATGAGTGAATAGTGATGATAATAGGTATATTAAAAGGGATATGGGATATGAAAAATTCATTTTCATGTTTCACAATGAAGAATCCTTTAACAAATAGCTTCCAGTTACCAGACTTCATTTTTCAATTTTATAGACTGAATTGTGTCCCCACCTCAAATTCACATATTGAAGTCCTAATCCCAATGTGACTCTACTTGGAGGGCCTTTAAAACAGAGTTAAATGAGGTCATAAGGGTGGACCCTGGTTCAGTTTTCCTGGTTTCTTTATAAGAGATGGGAGAAACACGATGGAATGTGTTCACAAGGAAAAGGCTCTGTGGGAGGACACAGTGAGAAGACTCCCATCTATCTGAGGCCAAGGAAAGGGGTCCAAAGAAACTAACCCTGCAGCCCTCTTCATCTTGGAATTCCAGCCCTCAGAACTGAGAGAAAACAAATGCCTATTGTTTAAGGCCTCGATTGCATGGTATTTTATTATGATAACCTAGAAGACTAATATGCTTATATGCAAGTGCCAAAGAGCCTGTGGGGTACTGCTGTAGCCACTCTAGGACCTAGAGATCCCTGGCTTCAGAACGAGCACCCCAATACACACAAGTCACGTGCTTCTGTAAATGCCTTTTCTTTTGGAAAAGTTATATGGCTATATTCTGACATGAGTCAACTACTGCCAGGGCAGGTGATAGATCACCACCTCCAATGTCATGGTTAAAGAAGTGTTCTGCTAATACAATACTGTCTAGCTTAAAGCCACCATGAAAATCTTAAAGTCATGGACTTGTTAAGCAAATCAAAACTTGCAGAGAATGATAATAATAAGGTAGAGGACACATCATGGGACTTCAAGACTTTATCTAAGGTCAGAGCAGTTTTAGGTTCACAGTAATGGGAAGGCATAAAGATTTCCCATGTGCTCTTTTTCCCCAAATACACACAACTTCCCTATTATTAACATCCCCTGCTAGAATAATTCATTTGAAATTGCTGAACTGTTTTTGACATCATAGTCATGATCACCGAAGTCCACAGTTACATTAGTGCTAATTCATCACTTTTTCAGGGAGTCTTAAAAAGATTGATTGCATGTAAGATTCTTCATGGCTGTAGATCAAAAGAGCTCAAAGCTTCTGGACCCAGGACTGCTTTGAGCTCTTAAAAATGATGGAAGACCCTAAAGAACCTTTGTTTATGTGGACTATATCTATTGATATTTGTCACAGTAAAAATTAAAACTGATTATTTTTCACAATATTTATTTTTATTTATTTGAAAAGAATAATAAACCCATTACATATTACTATAAGCAACTTTTTGGGGGTGCTGAAGGTTGAACCCGGGGTCTCACACAGGCTTGGCAAGCTCTCTATCACAGAGCTACAGACGTCTCCCAACCCTATTTACATTTACTTTGAGACAGGGTCTCACTATGTTGCCTAGGTTGGCCTCAAACTTGCGGTCCTCCTGTCTCAGTCTCCAGAGTAGCTGAGCTTATAAGCCACCACACAGGGTTTAAGTCACTTATTTCAATGAAATGTAACTACTTTTTAAAAAAAGTAATTTAGTGAAAAGAGTGGTGTTCATTTACATTTTTGAAATCTAATGCCTTGCTTAAAAAGATAGCTGGATTCTGACATCTCCTTCAGTCTTTAATCTGCCACCATCAGTTATGGTGTTTGAAGAAAATCTAGTCTTACATAGAGATATACAGTCATACCTCATACTCATCTTTAATTCATCCTGGAACTCATTCTGACCTGAAACTGACAAGTATCAAACGAGTTTTTCCTATAAGAAATAACACAATTAGAAATATTTCAAGAAAGTTCCCCAGAATTTTCTTATTTTACTGGGCTAATACTAGTCTTTCACTGGGTTAATATAAGCCTTTTAGACTTAATGGTATAACTCTTAACATTTTTGTGACCCATGACTAGTATTTAAAATGCAGAAAAATACAAGACAATAACCATGAATAAGTGGGAATTCTGCCCTCTTCTGGACAGAAACTAGTACATGTGCCTAGAACTGAAACATTTGTCTTACTAAAATGTGGTAAGAGCAGCTGCCTGCCAAGTGGGAGACCCTGAATTTGATTACTGGTACAGAAAGAGAGAGATAGACAGAGAAAAAGGTGGAGAGAGAGACAGAATGAGAGAGAGAGAGAGAAAGAAAATACCATGTGATGAGTACCAGGTTTTACAGGTTCTGCAGCTGATGAGTACTGAGGTATGACTGTAGTTAGGAGTAGAAGTATTTTAACAACCTTTTAGATATCCATGGATATTCTTTGATATACATCAAAAGTTGACAAGTGGCAGTTACTTTAAAAGTCTGTTGCAATCTGCAATCTTCGATGGTACATATTGGTAACTGTTTCCTCCTTTTCCACATTAAAATCTACTGGACTCTCTTGTATTGTGAATAAATTACTTACCTATTCATGATTTTGTAACATTAAATATTGGTCATTTGGAAAATACTGGTTCATCTGTATACCTAGCTTATCCAAACCTTCTAGACACTGATACATTCTTCCTGTACTTCAAAAATTCACATTTGTTAATATCACCAATGATCTCATCAGGAAATCTTTAAAGTATTTAAATGTTAGGTTCATAATGGCATATACAAGTTTTCTAAAATGTTGCTTGAAAACTCAAATTTTATCACTGGCAACCAATATTGTTAGTTGCTTTTCTCAAGCGTCAGACTCACTTTATTAATTTTTGAGAAAACGTTGCCAAATACTCCAAGTCAAAAAATGGTAGTTTTTGTCAATGGTTCTTTCAAGTAAAAATGGAGTTCAATGGTGGATTCACAATATGATCAAATTCGCATGACTATTTCCTCGAGATAATAGTACTTCAGTATGCAGTAAACATACTTATTTTTGTCAAAGCCATTTCTAAGCAAAACTGAATCTTTCCCTTTCAAACACATGGTAGTGATGAATACAGTGACAACTGTGGTTTGGTGCCAATGCCTTGATGGGCACTCGAGTGCAAGCCATTTTATCTACCATAGCTTTTCACTTGTTCAAGTATCAACCCAGTGAAAAAGGAGAGAAAATACCCAGTTCAGTATTGCAATTAGATGCCTCCTCTCCAACTTCGCCATTCTGGAATAAGTGGGCAGAATAAAATGTATTAAATAAATGTCACATCTGGTTTTGGTCTTTCCATCAATTATGTGTTCAAGTAGAATTCCCAGGAGTTAGAAGTGCTCTGAATCCTCATGACAGCTCTCTGTTTATTTTGTTAGATTCCCTTCCATGTGGGTATCTTCTTAGACTTGTGAAAAGGCCCCTTTCTCCAAAAAGGAACATTTTAAAGGAGACCTGCCCAGCACCCAAGTTGGCTTGAAGAGTTGGAGTTTGTAGCACCATCAAAAAGTATTTGAATAGTAGCTCACTGAATTTGGAGAAAAATGAACTCGTTAACTCAGGGGACATCAATGTCAAAATCTGAAGTGTCACTATTCATTTCCAAATGGTCTGGTCTGCATCTGACCTGCAGGTTGGCCACACTGCCATTGGTGAGCACCACTCTGCCCTGCTCCTCTTGGTTTGTAAATGTGCTTCCTTTGCAGGCCTTCACAGAGGGTATGAGGTTGTTGACTGTTATGGTTTAGATTTCAAAAGTCTTGTGTGTTTAGAGGTGGGGCTTTCAGAAGCTGATGGATCACAAGGCCTCTAATTTCACCAGAAGATTAATCTATCAGTGAGGTTATAGTTTAATGGCACTGTTGGGAGGCAATGGAATTGTAGGAGTTGGAGCCTCGTTGAAATGAGTGGGTCATGGTGGCATGGCCCTGGGTACTATATTTAGTCCCTGATCCTCTCTAACTCATGCTCTCTGCTTCCCTGATGCCATTCTGTGGGCAGCTTCCCTCTTCCATGATGTTTCTTTTCACTATAGGCCTAAAGCAATGCAACCAATTGACCATGGACTGCAACCTCCAAAACTGTGAGATAAAATAAATCTTTCCTCTTCATAGTTGTTTATCTCAGATATTTGTAACAGTAACCAGAAGCTGACAACACACTGAATATATGGCTATTGACCAGGACTATTCTGGGCCTTTTTCTTAAATCACAATTAACTTTTATTTTATGAAGGTTCCATCTTATTTTTCAAAAATATAATCATATATATGTGCATATGTATATACAGATGATCATTGAGCGCTTTCTCTGAGTTTGCTGGACCTGTGCTCAGTAGGTAGGAGCAAGCTAGGTGGCAGATGCCAAACTGCCTGCTTTCAAGTTCGTCTTAGCAGAGGTTCCAATGGGCAGGCCAGCCAAGCCCCTGCAGTGTGAGACTCCTCTCCAGTGCCCCTAAAAATCTGCTTGTACCTTGGGATCCAAAATAGCTGGGTCCTAGAGGTTTAGTTTCAGACTGAGGAAATTCATACTTTCTTTGTTTCTATTTTTAAATACAGGAAAAACAAATAAGAAAAAAGGAATAATTTTACTAACTCTTCAAAGAGACTTCTTTTTTAAACCCTAGGCTGTGAGTCAATGGTCTCTGCATCTTGATGCAAGGTGACTGCTATGGATTAAGAACTGGTGGTCAACTTGACACCAGCTGAATTAAATAGGCATGGTGCTGCATTTAGACAATCCACCTGAGGAAGGTTGCCAGCATAAAAAGAGACATGGAGAGGAAGAGTAGAGGCGTTGTGGGTTCTCCTAAGTGCTGTTGTTTGGAGCCATTGGTTCTCCTGGAGGAGCTTGTCAGGCTGGCTCCCCAATATGACTTTGGCTATTATCGTTGGAGGAGCTTGGGACCTTGGTGAGAGTGGCTGCGGTTCACTTTGGGGAGCTCTGGTCTTTGTGTTGAGCATCACTTCCTAGCTCCGGAGGGGAAGATGGCTGCTGTTCAAACTCCAGGAGAAGTCACGCTGGCTTCCTGGCATGTACTTGACTATTCTCATCATCGGAGGAGCACAGGACCTCGTCACTGAGGATGGCTGTGGTACTGTTCCAGGAGCCCTTGTTCTTATTTGAGCTTTGCTTCTTGGGTCCACTGTAGAAACCTCAACCTACTAGCACAGATCCTTCATCCTGCTGGCTTAGACTTTCTAGCTTCCACTGCTGGCCTATGGGCCTTTCCAGTACAGACTTCGGTGTTGTGGACAGATTTCCTGCACTTTGTTGTATTTAACAACTGGGTAACCATCATAAATAATATTATAAATTCTGTGTCCTGATTGTAATCTTTCTCCCCATGATCCCTGACTATAACAGTGATCATTTATCTTTGTCACAACAACATTCTAGTGCACCCTCTACTGAGGACTGTGGTATCCAGTATAACTATTGTATCCATTGGACTAAATTACCCTACACAAAATGAGCTCTGACCTATGTATTTTTCTTTTCTGTGTTCTCCTTCTTAGGTAAATCTCTTCCCTTGCTTTCATATGTTTATTTTGGTTTTATATATCACTGCTATTCAGATACTCATCTATAGAATGTAGTATTGTCTACTTCCAATTTGCAGATTTTATTTTTATGTAAACCTAAAGATTCCTGGCCAACTTTCTCTGCCTCAGGCCTTATTCCAACACAGACTAATTGTCTTTGTCAGCCTAGGCACTGTGCTCAGGGCTAGAAATACAGAGGTGAAGAAATGGGGAGGATGCTACAGAGCCCCTGAGGAGGAGCAAATCGGAGTGAACCGGTGGAGTCCGGTGGAGGAAAGGATGTATTTAGAGCTCAGAAGATGATCCTGCAAGGGGGAAGGAGGACACTGTGGCTCTCTCATGTGCCGCAGGAACATCTCATGAGAACCGCTTGTTTAGAAGCCAACAAGAAGCAGCTTCTTACTTGAGAACCTTGTCCTATAACAGAACCCCATGGCCCAGCTACTGTTTTGTGCACTAGTCTCAGTTCTGAATTGACTGATTCCAAAGGTTAAACAAACCAATCAGCAATATAAGAGTTCCTTCTGTTGAAGATACCACCTTGGGCTTCCAAGGCAATGCCTAGACCTGTTGTGAGTAGTGGTCATCTGATGAGTTATATACAGTCTTCTGTAGTAAAAACGAATGGTCTTCAACTTGCAAGTACATTTCTAAGTTTATTTCAGTTCTGCCAGCACACAGAACTCTATTGGAATAATATTAAGAAAGGAAGCTTAGGATCCTGATCATCTCTGTTTTGTGAGTCTGTATCTTAATTGCAAAACCAACCACAATGCTTTAGTCTGTGTCTATGGAACATAAAGACTTGGAGAATGTACTTATCTCCATGTAATGGGATGTAGTTAGATAACTGGAAATGATGCTCGAGAAGATGGTACCTGCAATACGATGTTGTGTGCAAAAGGCAGGAGCAAGTTTGTTAACTCAGGTGTTGCTGAGTGGTGAGCTATAATGGCATTAATGCTTTCTTTACAATCTCAGTATGTCTAAAGTTTTTTTAAACATCTCCTATACTCACAAAACACTTTTGACATCAAATAGGTAAATTTTCCGTACCAGTTCTGTGAAGACACCAGTTCAGTATCCTGTAACTCAATTTAATTCTCACACTATTTACCTGAAGTTGGGTTGTACCCAAGTTAGACAGATCATTCCTACAAGGCTGGCCCTCATTTAGACATCATTTATGAATAGTGACTTCCCAAAATACCCACACTTCTGCTACTAACTATAAACAATCTCCTGTACAGGTGTAATAATTTGCTATAATGATTCACAAAACTCAGGGAACACTTTAATTACTGTTATATAATCAGTGTTATTTAGTCAAATGATACTCAGATAATGATGCTTGTGACCAGAAGCGCTCCAGATTTCAAATTTTGTTTTCAGATTTTTGGAACACAGTATTTTCATGTACATAATGAGATATCTTGGGAATGGGACCCAAGTTTAAAAACGAAATTTTTTATGTTTTTGTATACACTTTATATACATAACCTGAAGGTTATTTTACACAACATTCTTAATAATTTTGCATGTGAAGCAAAGCTTCATGGTGTAGAATTTTTTATTTGCGACATCAAGTTGGCACTCAAAAAATTTCAGATTTCAGAGTATTTTGGATTTTGGATTTTTTTGGATTAGAGATGCTCAACCTGTAGTAGTTATTATAAGGGATTTAGCTCAGGAACAACTAAATGGAAGAGGTGCATAAAGTTGTATCGGGGTGCACCACCATCTCAGCACTTCAGTGTACTCACCAAACGAAAGTTCTCTGAAGTCCATCGTTTAGTTTTATGAAGGCTTCATTATGTAGGCATGATTGATTAAATCATTGGCCAGTGGTGACTAATTAAGGCCGCCTCCAGCTCTGTGTTTAGGTTGACAGGGCCCAGAGTCAGTCATCCTATTATCATCACTCTGGAGGGTCTTAGAATCTTTTGTGTCAGAAACCGGGGCCTAAGGCCAACTGTTAGAATGAAAAATGCACCTACCACCCAATCACTGAGAAAATTACAAGCAACTTAGGAGCTCTGTGTCAGGAACCAGAGATCAAACATACATTTCTAATTATGTCATAATGTTCTACACTTGACATGCATTACTGTGATATTTAGTGATAACCTTTTTAAAAAAGAAACTTTGTAAAAAGAGAACAGAAAGTGGGTATCATTCTGTTTATAGTGGGGTCTGCAGCAGCCAGAATCATAGGAAAAAAAGTAAAATTTGAGTTGCACAGTTTTCTGGGCTTGATGCCAAGTGAAAAATTGGGAGAACAATAAGACAAAATTGATCTCTTATCATAGAAGGATGTCACAAGGATGGAATGAGATTGTTCAACCTCTAGTCGTTAGGCAGACTTGGCTGCAGTTGTAACAGATGAAGGACAGCTTCCCTCATGTTAATTTAATTCAATCTTCAGTTAAATGTGTCTTCCAAGAAGACCCTGAAATTTTTCCAAATTTGGGGCAGTAGGCTTTTTAAGTCTATTCACCTAAGGAGTACCTGGGGATCTGTCAGAAGGAAAATCCAAAGGAAATTGAGTGGAATACACAGAAATTGAGTTTGTGGAAAAGCTATGAATTGACTGGTGGATGGAATGGGAGAAAGTGGCAGGGAACTAAGTCACTGCTCCCGGAGGCTGCAGCATGGGGCAGAAGATAAGCCCATAATTGGGAGGTTGCTGCTAGCCTAGAACTTCCAGATGACTGGTGCGTAACCTTGAGTTGTGACTTTTCCTCTCTGAACTTTAGTTTTGTTCTTTGCCTGCTGGGAGGCATTCTGTGACACACGGGCTCACTTCAGACCAGACATCTATGATTAGATGAAGTCAAGTTTTTTGTAAAAGTCTGGAAAAGAAACAGGGGACATTCTTGTTTCTAATTCTTATGCTGCCATGCAGGTAGCCTTTGAGAGTGAAAAGAATCAGCTTAATCTGCTCAGGAATCTGACAACAAAGGGGCCACATCTGGCAGCATTTATCCTTAATATGAGGGCAGAGTCTGGCAATGAAAGAGGTAACCACTTCAGCATGCAGACACTTGGCAGCCAGCTCCTTGCTCTGTAGACTGGCGCAGCTCACCCAAGTTGCTTAGAAGACACCACGCCCTGCTCGTCACTTGCTCTTACAGGTGCAAGGTGTGCAATCTCTGCTTGGGTCAGGGAGAAGATTGATGAGACTTTTCAAAGGCTGTTTGTGTAAACTGTGGGCACTGGGAACAAAGCAAAGCATGAGTTTTGTCTACCTGGGAACCAATCTGTGCAGAAAGAAAATTTAACAGTTACCATCAAAGAAGATTTGATAAAACATAGGTAAAGACAGTCACATGTTTTTAAGAGACCACAACATTAAGGATGACAGAGAGAGGGATTTTCTGCAGGGAAGAGCTTGACAGCTCCACA
>RJWT010026371.1:0-15841 GCA_004365215.1 Cuniculus paca | reverse complement strand
TCTGACGTTGTTCCTGAGACCATGGTCCTTTTTATGTCTCTCTAAAATGTCCTTTAGTATTCTTTATAGGGTTGGTTTGGTGGTCATGAATTCCTCGAGTTGTTCTTTATCGTGGAAGTATCTTGTTTCTCCATTAATTTTGAAAGAAAGTTTTGCAGGGTTCATCAGTCTGGGTTGGAAGTTGTTTTCTTTCAGGACTTGCATTACTTCACTCCAGCCTCTTCTTGACTTGATGGTTTGTGTTGAGAAGTCTGCCGTGATTCTGATGGGTTTTCTTTTATAGGTGATCTGTTTCTTTTCTCTAACAGCTTTTAATATTCTGCTCTTGAGTTGAATTTCTGGGATCTTGATTATCATATGTCTGTGTGTAGATTTGTTTTGGTTATGGCTAGCTGAAGTTCTATATGCCTCACTTATTTGAATGTCACTTTCTTTTCCCATGCTTGAGAAGTTCTCAGGAATTATTTCTGTAGATTGAGTCCTGATGTCATTTGTCTTGACCCCAGCTTTTTCACTCACATTTTTAATTCTTAAGTTATGTTTCTTTGTATTGTCTTGCAGCCATTGAATTGTTACTTCCTGAGTCCTTGTTATTTTTAGGAGATCTTTCCTTTCGAGATCACAAGCTGAAAACCTGTCTTCAAGGTTTGAAAGTCTATCTTTCAGTTTCTTTCAAGTGGTTTTGCCAGCTTTCAATGGAGTTTTTAATTTCCTGGATATCTCTTTGAATCTGTTTCATGCATTCTAAATCTCTCTTACATTGTTCATTCATGGTTTTCCTCATTTTCCTATGCTCCTCTATTTTTTTATCCATGTCTTCTTTACAGATGCTTAGCAATTCTTTTATTGTATTTCATTTCTTCTTTTACCTGGGATAGAATTTCTGTTCTAATTTCTCTTATAGCTTCATGAAGATGTTTCTTTACTTCAGTTGACATCACTTCAGACATTTCAGGTGTGCAACTCCCAATCTCTTCTGTGTTTACCTCTCCTGGGCTTGCGCTGCTTGGTTTGGATGCCAGAGATTGCCTTTTCATTCTTCATCTTGGCATATTCTTGATTTCTTCCATACACATGGGTAGTGTGGGCCCAGGCACTTCTAGCATTGGCTATAATTTCTCTGAAGCAAGACTATTTGGTTTTTCTGGCCAGTGCTGACTAAGGGTATCTGATGGTGGGTGCCCGTGCCTCTTTACTGAGCTGGGTACTGGCCCACAAGGGCCTCTGGAGTGTGCATGGGAGTGGAACTGGCCAGGGCCTGTGGATCTAAGCTGTTTAGGAACCTATGCGATGTTGTCTGGAACATGCATGGGAGCAGAACTTGGCCCAAGCAACCTCTGTGGGCCTGCCCACAACCTGGAGCTGCCGGAAGACTGTTTGGTTTTTCTAGCCAGTGCTGGCTATGAATATCTGATGGTGGCCACCTGTGCCTCTGCACTGAACTGGGTACTGACCCACAAGTGCATCCACAGTTTGCACAGGAGTGGAACTGGCCAGGGCCTGTAGATCTAAGCTGGGTAGGAACCTATGCGATGTTGTCTGGAACTGATAATTTTCTATAGACAACAAATAAATATAATTTAGTCTTTGCTTGGTATGCTGATTGGAATTTACTTTTTCATTATTGTCAATTTAGAAATGTTCCCTTTCATATATGTATTAACACTATGTAAATTATTATTGTTGTCAATTGTGGGAAAGCTTCTATTAAGTTGCTTTTTTTGTAATTTTTATTTTAAAGACAATAAAACAAGCAAAATAAAACAGAACAGCCAATCAAAACAAAGTAGTGTAAGTGATAAAGGACTTCAAAACAAGATAATAGGAAATCAACAATGCCCACCACAGTGCCTCCCCATCCCCAAAATAGCTGCCCATTCCCTCAGACACAGTAAAAATCAAACAAAACAGAACAGAATAGAACCAACAAAACCAAAACAATGAGCGCAATAAAGGACTTCAAAATAAAATAATAGTAAATCTAAAATGCCTACAATAATATATCTTGTTATCTTTAAAATAGCCTCCCATGCCATTGGATATAATGAAATAAGACACAACAGAATAAAACCCAACACAAGAAAACAATGAAAATGATACAAGATTTCAAAACAAGACAATAGGGAATTAACAATGGCCACCACCAGCAGAAGGAGATCTCACATATATGCTACATTGTGTATTGTGATCCTCTGAATAGATGATCAGATTACCAGCTTTAGGCCTGCAATGTCAGTGAAACACTAAACACTATAAGCATCAAGCTGTATTTTACCTCAATAGCTATCATTATAGCCTGTATTTCTCCAGATCACCTGGTCACTTATGGCTGGGAGGAGGGGAGTGGGGCGGCTTTTCTTGTCTCCCATCCCACATGCTGGAAGGGGCTGGCATCTCAGTCTCCCCTCAGCAGCCCACACGTGGCTCTGGCTCACAGGGAGGGCTTGCTTCTTGTTGACTTCTTGTTCTCTTCCCCCGCAGTCCACAAATGGCTCCGACTCACAGAAAAAGTATGGCATCTGGATCTCCCTCCAGCGGCCCATGCATGGTGCTGGCTCACAGGGACTTAAATTGCTTTTTGTTATGGTTTAGACCTAAAATATTCTCCAAAAGTCTCATGTGTTCAGATGTGGGGGTTTTAGAAGCTTATTGACTCATGAGGTGCTATAGCCATCAGTGGATTAATCTATTGATAAGTTCGTAGCTAAATGTGCTATTAAAAAAAATGGGGTCTGGTTGGAAGAGGCAGGGGGTTAACCTGAAAGGGTGAGGGTATATTCTTATCTCTGTCTTCATTCTTTTTTCTCTGCTTCTTGACTGCCACAGGGTGAGCAGCTTTCCTCTGTGCACCCTTTTCCCATGCAATTTCTGTCTTGGAGGCTGCTGATCATGGACTGAATCCTCTAAAACTTGAGCCAAAATAAACCTTGCCTCCTTTAAGTTGCAGGTGTCAGGCATTTTGTCCCAGTGACAGGAAAGTGACTAATACAATTCCTAGAAAGACTTTAGAGAACTTATGTTTCTGCATGGTGACCAATGAGTTTGTCATTGCTGCCCTAGTTTTAAGGCTTCCAATATGAATAACACATAAAATGGCCATGGTGGGCAATTGTGTATTACTGAAATATGTTCTGGCAGCAAAACACCAAGAATGACCTTTTGTTTTCTTTTCTTTTCTTTCTTTTTTTTTTTTTTTACCTAGCTGAATATATGATGGGGGATTTAAAATACATGTTAGATGAGGAAAGATTCTCAGGTTTATGGACAGCCTGGCATCTGTTGGATATCATCCAACCCTCAACCCTATGGCAAGCACATCTGACTCCAGTGTACACAGAAATAGCAACCTGCTGAGCATGTTGGCACATTCCTGTAATTCCAGCACTGTGGAGACTGAGGCAGGAGGATCACTGTGAGTTCAAGGCCAACCTAGGCTACATAGTGGGTTCTAGGCCAGGCTAAACTACATAGCAAGACCTCATCTCCAAGAACATAAAAAAGACAGACAGACAGACAGACAGAAAGAGGAAGGAAGGAAGGAAGGAAGGAAGGAAGGAAGGAAGGAAGGAAGGAAGGAAGGAAAAGGAGAGAGACACAGTCAGCAAGCAATGAAGCTGAACCATATACATAAGTCACACTAGTCAAGAACTAAATAAAACCCCATCTCTGCTTCTCTTAGCCAAACAATAAGGTAGTCCCTCCTACATGAAAAGGTGGTATTATTCAGAGGATCTCAGACTATACAGAGCAAACAGTCAGAGCCATATTAAATTAAAATATTATTTTTCAGTTATATACATGTGACCACATGCACAATTTACTTGACCTTTCCAAGGCCTCAGAAGGGCTCTGCATACAAAGCAGCCCTGAAACTTCAGCCTCTGTAACTTCTCTCTTAGTTCACTTCTCCCCCCAGTCTGTTTCAGCCAAAAGGAGATATAGGAAAGAGATGGGAAGACTCTTGACCCTTTGGCTTGGACCACCTCTTTCTGTGTGCTGCTAGCCCGAAGATGAATACTGCCTCTGGATGCTTCCTACCTATGGTCCTCTCTAGCATCATTCCATTCAGCGTTCAGATCATCTCAAATATTTGTAACTACTTGGGAGTTAAATTCATTCCTTTGGCTCCCCTAAGATGTTTTCCTAATAGGAACCTGATCTATACTCATTTTTTGCATATAGAAATATACTCAGATATACTGGCATATTTCTCAGTTTGGCCAAAAGATTTTATATATATAGATGCCTGTTTTCTTTAATAAACATTGGATATGAGGCACCTCTTTGGGCCCACGGGTTAATCTAAGTATAATTATGTCTTTAAATTTCTACCATATATTTATATAAATTTATTCTTTTTATAGATAGTGTCATTTTTTTCCCAGTTTTTTATTAGAGCATGTTTATACTACATGATGATCACATTCCTCATGGGGACTTGGTATGTATACATAATATATCTTAATTCATTTTTTATACCCTTTCCCTCCTTCATATTCTCTTCCTCCAGCTGTTGGTGCTCTCCCATTTGTGAAAGATCTATCCTCCTATTTCATTTTACCTATCTTTTATTTTGATTTATTTGTATTTTGGGTTTCTCAAATAAGAGAAACCATGAGATATGTAAGCTTATGTGTCTGATTTACTTCACTTAACATTATGGTCTCAGGATGCATCCATTTTCCTAGAAATCACTCGTTTATCTTTTTTTATGCAGAGTGGTACTCCATTGTGTGTAAATACTACATTTTCTTTGACCATTCATGTCATGATGGACATACAGGCCACTTCCAAAATTATGAATTTTGCTACTATAAACATGAATATGCATGTATCATTTTAATATAATGTCTTTAACTCTTTCAGAAAGATACCTAGAAGGTGAATGACTGGGTCAAATGAAATTTCTAGGTTTAGCTTTTTGAGGAATCTCCATACTGATTTCCATAATGATTGTACCAGTTTACATTCCCACCAACAATGTAGAAGGGTTTCCTTTTCCCGCAGTCTTGCCAGTATTTTTTATTATGCAATTTCTTGATGATAAATATTCTTTCTGGAGTAAGATGGAACCTCAGTGTTGTTTTAATTTGCATTTCTCTGATGGTCAGAGAAACTAAACATTTTGGGGGGGGGTATTTATTGGTTACTTGTACTTCTGGGAAGTGTCTATTCATTTCAGTTACCCATTTTATTTTGGGGGGAATTTAATTTTTTTATATATTCTAGATGTTGGTCTTCTGTCCAAAGAATAACTGGTAAAAATGTTTTCTCATTCTCTAGGTTCTCTCTTCACTCTGTTGTGGTTTCCTTTGCTTTCAGGAGCTTTTTAGTTTGACATGATTCCATTTGTTGATTCTTGGTATTATTTAATGTGCAATTAAGACTCTGTTCTGAAAGACCTGCTTATGCTTGTGTCATCAAGAGTTTTACCAATTTTATTTTCCAGCATATTGTCTCTCTTTTTAATATCTATGTCTTTAAACCATTTCAATTTTAGCTCAGTACATGGTAATAAATATGGCCCTACATTCAATTATCCACGTGTTAGCCAGTTTTCACATTTGTTAAAGGGGCTACCTTTCCTCCAGTGTATATTTTTTGTCCTCTTTGTCAAAGATCATGTAGTAAATAGACCTGGAGTTGTTTCTGCATCTTCTGTTCTGTTTAATTTATAGACGTGTCTGGGTGTTTTGCTAATACCATGATGTTTTTATCACTGTATCTTTTATCACAGTATCACTGTAGTGTAACTGAAAGTCCAAGATTGTGATGCCTTTTGCTTTGCTTTTGTTGCTTAGGATTGCTTTTGCTATTCTGAGTCTCTTCTGATTTTCTGTGAATTTTAGGTTTGTTATCTCTACTCTTCTGAGGAATGCTATTGGCATTTTGATTGGAATTGCATTAAACCTATATACTACTTTTGGAAGAATATCTATTTTTACTATATTGGGTCTGCCTATCCAGGATAAGTGGGTATCTTTACTTTTTTTGATGTTCATCAGTCACCTTCTTCAGAGTACTGTAGTTTTCATTGTAGATGTCTTTCATTTCCTTGATTAGTTTAATTCCCAAGTATTTAATTTTTCTTGATACTATTGTGAATGGTATTGATTTCTTAATTTCTTTCGTGGTGAGTTCATTATTGGTGTACAGGAACACTATTGATTTTTGTGTGTTGACTTTGTAGCCTGCTATACTACTGAATTTGGTTATTGATTCTAGGAGTCTTTTGGTGTAAATTTTTGGGTCTATTATGTAGAGGATCATATCATCTGCAAATAATGATAATTTGACCTTTTTCTTTCCTATACATGTCTCTTTTATTTCTTTCTCTTGTCTGATCATTCTGTCCAATATTTTGAAAACTATATTAAACAAGAGTTGTCATGGAAGACATCTTTGTCTTGTTCCCAATTTTATAGGGAATATATTCAACGTTTTCTCATTTAATATGATGTGAGTCATTGATTTGTCATAAATGGCTTTTGTCAGATTGAGATTTCATCAGTATTTTTATCATAAATGGATGTTGGATTTCATCAAAGGCTTTTTAATGCATCACGATCATTGAGATTATTGTGTGATTTCTGCCCTTGCTTTTGTTTATGTGATGTATTAAATTTATTGTTTTGCATATGGCAAATCATCCCTGAATCCCTGACATGAATTCTACTTGGTCATGATGTATGAGCTTTTTGAGGATTTGTTGTATTCTGTTTGTCAGTATCTTGGTGAGGAATTTTTTTTTTTTGTTATATGTTCCCTAAAGAGATTTGCCTATGGTTTTCTTGTTTGGTTGGGTCCTTTCCTGGTTTTGGAATCAGAGTAATGCCAGCTTCCAGGAGACTTTGGGGGTACTCTTTCCCTCTCAATTTCATTGAAGTGTTTGAGGAATATTGGCATTAGATCTTCCCTAGTGGAATTCAGCAGTGACTTCTTTGGGACAGGGGTTTTTCTTAGTTGGTAGGTTGTTTGTTTGTTTTTCATATATCTCCTTGGTTTAGTTTTATTAATTCACATGAGTCTATGAATCTATTCATTTCTGCTGAATTATCCATTTTATTAGAGTACAGTTTCTCAAAGTAGTTACTAATAATCTTCTGGATTTCAGCAGTGTCAATTGTCATTTCATCTATTTCACTTCTGATTGCATTGATCTGGGTCATTTTTTTTTATAAGATTGGGTAGTGTTTCTATTTTATTTGTTCTTCGAAAGAACCAGCTCTTCAATTCATTGATTTTTTTGGTATTGTTCTTTAGTCTTAATTTTATTACTTTCTGCTCCGATCTTATTATTTCCTTCCTTTTGCTAGCTTTGGATTTGGATTATTCTTGTTCTTCCAGGACCTTGATGAGCATGATTAGGTTATTTATTTGGACTTGCTGTGTTTTTCTGATGTGGGCATTCAGTTATACACTTCCCTCTTGGGACTGTTTTTGTCATGTCTGATGAGTTCTGCTATATTGCACTGGCATTCTCCTTTGAATCTAGTAACTAATTTCTTTCTTGATGTTTTTCTCAACCCATTGATTACTCAAAAGGATATTACTTAATTTCCATTTGTTTACATAATTTCTGTGGTTTCTTTTGCTGCTAAGTTCTAATTTCATTGCAGTATGATCTGATAATATGCATAGGATATTTTCAGTTTGTTTGCATTTACTTCAGCATTCCTCATGAGGTAGTCCGGTGGTGGCAAACCTATGGCACATGTGCCACAGCAGGCTGTTTGTATCATTGAAAGCTCTGAAAGGTTCACCATCATTGGCTAGCCTGTGATCTCTTTTGGAAAGAGTCTCATGTGCTGCTGAGAAAAATGTGTATTCTGTTACTGGTGGGTAGAACACTCTGTAGATACCTATTAAGACTATTTGCCCAAAGATTTAGCTCAACTAATTGATCTATTTGTGACACTGGAGTATTGAGTTCCCCCACTATAATCATGTTGGTGTTTATCTGATCTTTTATGTTCAATAGTGCTTGTTTTATGAAGCTTGGTATACCAGTAGTGATGCACACATGTTTATAATTGTTATCTTTTTCTATCAAATCTTTTTCTTAATCATTATGTAGTGACCTTCTTTGCCTCTTCTACTCACTTTTGGCTTGAATTAGTACGGGTTATTACTTTTTCTGGGTTCTCATTCCATGAAGTATTGTTTCCCATCTTTCAATTTTTATACTATGAAATTCTTCTGGGGTTAAATGTGTTTCTCATATATAGGAGATTGTTGGATTTTTATTTTTGTTTTTGGATCCATTCTGCCAATCTGTGTCTTTTGATTAGGAAATTGTGACCATTCACATTGCAAGTTATTAATAACAGGTACTGATTAATTCTTATCATTGCAGTATTTTCCTGTTGCTGATTCCTGTGCCATGCCCTTCTGCTTAACTGCTCACCCTGCCTGGTTTATTGATTCTATTAGACATTTTGACATTATTGACTTCAGTGTCTCTTTTTAGAATATCCTTGAGAAGTTTTTGTAGTGCTGATTTGGTGTTCATGAATTTCTTGTAGTGCTCTTTGTCAAAGAAATACTTTATTTCTCCATTAATTTTGAAAGATAGCTTTGCAGGATATGTAAGTCTGGGTTGGAGATTATTTTCCTTTAGGACTTGAAACACTTCACTTCCAGCTCTCCAGACCTTTAAGTTTTGTGTTGAGAAGTTTACTATAATTCTAACTGGTTTTCTTTTATAAATGACTCATTGCTTTTCCTTAACAGCTTTTAAGGTTCCGTTCCTGTGTTGGACTTCAAGAATTTTAACTATAATGTGTTATACAGAGTTTCTTTTTTGATCATGGTTATTTGGGGTTCATCATGCATCAGTTATCTGTACATTTAATTCTTTCCCATATTTGGAAACTTCTCTATTTTTTCTATAAACAGGTATTTTATGACATTTGCGCTGTCTTCTGATTTTCACTAATTTCAATTAATCTTAGTTTCCTGTATGTCATCTAGCAGCTTTTGGATCCATTTTTCATGTTCTCTTTTTGCTTTTAGTGTATCTCTGAATAATTGATTTGTGGCAGCTGCTGTGTATTATAATTATAGTTTTGATGCTCTGCCCTCACACTAGTTACTTCTGCTCCCTGTATTTTTAATAGAATTTTTAATCTCCTGGATTTCTGTTTGGAACCTCTCACTGACTAATTCTTTGCTAAACTGGTCATTTTTTGTAACATTTTGTTTATCTCAGCAAACTTTTTATTAGTATCATCTATTAACTCCCTAATCATTTTGGTTACTACATCCATATCCATTTAATTATATCCTCCCTGTGCTCACTGAGCAAGCACCTTGTTGATCTGTTTTTAATCTCCTCTGTTATCATTTCAAACAATTCATCAGTAGACTCACATGGTGACAAATGCTTGTAATCCCAGCACTTGGGAGACTGAGGCAGGAGGATTGGTGTGAATTCAAGGCCAGCATGTGCAACATGGTGAGTTCAAGTTCAGCCTGCACTGAATAGTGAAAACCTGTCTCAAAAAGAGCAAACAAACAAAAAATTCAGCTGTGTGACTTTTGCTTTCCTCCCTGTCAATGTTCTGTGAATCAGTTTTTGAGGAACTCAGAGTTTCCAGAGGTATTTTGTTGCCTTGCTTTCTCATGTTTCAGTTGTTTTTTATTTATTTGTTTTGCTTTTTCTTCTTTATTTGTTTTATTTTTGTTCTGACAATTGTATTTGCTTATAATGGAAATACTTTGCTGCTAGTATGGAGATCTCTTTAGCTAGTATCTGTTTTTCACTGATGCACTCTGGGCATGGCTAACTACAGTCCTTTGCCTCTCTCCCATGATCTGAACACTTCTATTAATTCATGAGGGGAGGGGCCAATGTAATTGGCCCAGCATCCAGTTCTTGGGAGGTTACAGTGTAATTGGCTCAAAAGTATTTTAATAACACAATGGTAATTCGGATATTGGTATACAGAGACAATCCATCAAAGCAACAGTTATGCCACTCTGGCAATAGCAAGTAAATCAGCAACAATAATATCATCCAAAACAAACTGGATATTGATATTCCATAAGAACCTATAGTATACCACCAGTAACCACAGAAAAAAGATCTTTAATAATAGTATAAACATTGAGATAATACAAATATTGACATATAGTAAATATGTACTGAATGGGACTGTATGTCCACTAATAGAAATTAATTCAACATTTAAAACAGAGAAGTAACTATCTAAAGATTAATAAGGCTTAATGTTTATACTAGTAAAGGTAAATTTGCAAATGGGAGAATTACAGAAGAAAATTTTGAAAAATTAGAACAGTGGAAAATGAGGACAAGACTGAAATGAGACAAAAAATCCTGCTAAGAATTAGAAAAAAGGATATTATTAGAATTAGATAAAGATAACAGAAAAACTCAATTAAAAGAGTAAACACTAAAAGGAAGATAGAAGAAAAAAGAAAATATATGGAGAATGAAAAAGGAAAAGGAAAAGTTTCACAGGAAAAAAGCAAGAAAAAGAGAAAAAAAAAGTTCTCAAACCCCAATAAGCTGGTGAAGAAGAGAAGGAAAAAAAGAGTCCAAAAAAAAAAAAGAAGAAGAAGAAGCAAAGAAAAAAAATTTCTCTGTATTTTTGAATGAGTGGTTTCTCTTCAGGATCTGCAATTTTAGAATTCAACAAATCATAATTTTCTCTAGCGTTATGGCCTGTGGGTTTGTGTGGTGACCCTCTGTTCCAGAGAGCTATCTGTTTACCCCAGGCTAATGCCACCATCCAGACAAAGGCATCTTCTTGCCCATGCCAGCCGATAGGGAAGGCAATCGGATCACTGATCTGTGCTGCTGGATACAGGCAGGAAGGCAAGAGTTCAAGTATTCACTCAGTGCAGCAGCTTCAGATCCAGGCATTTCTAAGCCCAACTCAATCTGGCTTGATTTCTCACCATGGAGGGCAGGAACCACATCCTTCCTGGCCCAAGCTCAGACCTCTCAGGGGTTCTATGTCCAGCCTGAATCTTTTCCACAACCACCTCCCATAGGTGTTTCCCATGCATTCACTGTGGGAAGATCACACTGGAAACCCCAAGTGAAGTTATTCTTTAGTTGTACTGAGTCTCAGTCTTTCAGCCCATTCCCAAAATGGCACCTGATCTAGCACCCTCTGGCAATATGGCAGGCATCACACTGGATTCCCTCTCTGGCTGTTGCCTGCCTTACAAAAGAAGCTGCCTTAGAGAAAAATCCCACGCTGCTTTTGCAGTCCACAACAGCCATGGGCTCCTCCTGGGGCCAGTGCCACCAGCCCAGTCCACCATGTCTCCCTGGAGCTTCTGGTCCTTGAGACTTACCTGGTATGCATGATCCCCTTCCTGGGAGCTGGGGTAAGTTTCCAGATTGCTTAATTTTTTCCTTTGCACTGTAGTTCTTCTCTCCAGCTTCTCTGCAGCTTCCAATTTTCCTATCATTCCTTCCTGATTCCTGAAAATCTGCCTCTTCCCCTCCCTTCACCAAGTGGTCACTTTCCATGTGTGTGGACTCCAAATCTCAGCAGTTAAACTTTGCTGCTGATTGCTACTTCACCATTTTCCCTCTCCAACAGTGTCATTTTTCTCTGTAATTGATAGAGCACAGCAAAGGTGACATGTAGTGTTAAAGGAAAGCCTCAATTGTGGGTGAGCACAATCCTGAACCCTCTAAAAGCAAAAGCTATAATAATATGTACAATAGAGCCAAATTATGAAAGTGTTATAAAGTGGTGTCTGTAAATATTTTAAGCTAAGTAATTTAGTGGGATTAGACCAAGGAACAGAAAATGAAACTTTATTTCATTAAGGAAAACATGCCTGGGGAAATAATATATAATTCATATATGTCAGTAAAAGTGAAAAATCAGGATAATACTGATGCTGATAGACAATTAAAAAATGACAGAAAAATTTGTGTTAGCACTATATTCATATGGCAACAATTTTTAAGAGCATAAACCACCTGGTAAAACTGATGAGAGAACAACAAATTTGGTATAACATACTGGTAGTAGAAATCAGAAAGAAAACAAAGAGTATGGCTCAGATAAAAGGAGATTGATACAGTGATGAGAGTTGGTGCTTCATTCTTTTGTCGTTTGCTTGAGATATTTTTATATAAGACTGATGATTATAGGAGACAACGAAAATAATAATTCACACCCTTGCATTTGTGAAGGGATACAGAAGCTGCCTGGTTAATTCCCTCATTGTACAGATTAACAAATGATACCCAGAGAGAATAATTCTTGTATGGTTGTTTAGCCATACGAGACCCTCTCTTTCTTCTCAGAATTTATTTTGTAAAACTTAATAAATGTCCAATAAAGGAAAACTTACAATTAATCATAAGCATTTAATGATTATAAATGATGTAAAACAGCACAATATTTTTGCATAAAATAATCACTGAAAATGTCTCATTCCAAGGGCAGACCTCTGTTTTGTTCTTCATTTTGATCTTCAGTGCCCATCTTGTGTCTGGCACAGAGAAGTCATTAAATAAGTGTTGGATATTTTTGTAACTGTATCACTGGTTAATGGAAAAATGGAAGAATGAGACAAGGAAGGGAGAAAGGGCAGGACAGAGCATAGGTGGGTGGATGGTTGGATGCTTAGATGAGTGACTTTGAGATGGGAAGTGAAATTGGTTCCCTGATTTCCTCAGGAAGAGTTGACTACCAATTTGGGCCATGCTGTCTCAAACAGAGCACAACACTGAAGATATTTTTAATAATCTTGAACAGCAGAGACTTTATATCCCTGTTCAAATCTCAAACACTTGATATTGCCAAGAGAAATGTCTAGCTTAGCATAGAGGCCATTAGCATATACTTATAATTACAAGTAAGATGATATCCATGATCACATAGAAGATATCAAACTAGTGAAGACACCAAATTACAGATTATAGTTTTATTGCTTTTAGACATGTTTAGGAAATGAGAATAGGCTAATAAAACACTATCTAGAAGAGATCACCAGACAAAACTTTTTGTTAGTTGTTAAGAATTTATAATTATCATGTCAATTACAAGTAAAAGGATGCCTCCCACATATTTAAGGTTGTTTTTAAATATATTTCTGGCACACACACATTCTCTTCATATCTCTTTTATATGATTAATTGGATGTGCAAACATTTTCTTCATTCTACACAACTTGTCTGAGTTTTTAAATTTGGAATTAGTCTGAACTGATGAAACTTTTCTGGACACTGCTGTTTTTGACAATCATATAATACTGAATGATCAACTAGAGAACTCAACATTATTGCTTAGAAATCTCAGCTGAAAATGAATCCTTTCAACCAAGTTTATCTGTCTCACTGATTGTGTAATTATTAATCTTGTACGTTTTTTAAACTAATGAACAGAAAATCAGAGGAAGTTCTACCATTTTTTTCCCTTTTCTCTCTAAATGTAGCTGAGTTCAGCCACCATCAGCACTAAATTCCATCCAGAGTTCACAGCCATCAAGATAGCTAGCACAGTTTTAGGTTAAGCATATTTTACCCATAAATTGCTATATTTGGTTCTCAAGTTATTATTGCAGTTCCTTGGGGTACATTTAAATCCACCTTATTGCAATAGATTGTGGAATATAGTGGCTAATGTGTCTAATGTAAAATAAATGACTATAATGATTTATGATGCGACACTTCAATTTTATTGAACATAAGGATCATTGTACTAAAATGGATGGTGTATTGCTGGTTTAGCATAAAATACTGAATAACATATTCAAGAAAATGAATGGCTCGGCCAGTTCATAATATTCTGCCCCTTCAGCTGAGAGGTCTTTAATAAGCAAGAGTGTCATTACACTTGGAAATGTATGTGTAGGTAATCCATTATCTAGAACAATGACAAGAATCTGTTCAAGTCCTTATTAAAGAAGGGGCTCTTAAGGAGAAAGTGCAGAATTCTTGGATTTTCTTGAAAGTGTGATTTCCACTCAACCACAAAGCAACTAGGACTTCGCGCAATAGTTAAATGCCCTTCACATTTAAAAATTAGCACCTTGAGACTCTCTCCTGGCCTATAAGATGGAAGAGAATTTGGGAAAGGTTTTGATGTTTTTTCAGTATTGCCCTCAGGCGAAATCTTTAAAGCCTTTTTCTCTGGGTGTCTGTTTGCCAACTCTTTAACTCTTGCCCTGTCCAGCATAAACAGCAATTCATGCTATGTCTTTCCCCTGAACTCCATATTTATGTTCAATTAATGAATGATAAGGTAGATTTAAGGAAGCTTGATTTAGCTGTTCTCATTAACTGTAATTTGAAAAATAGTTTTCAGGGATATAATGGAACAATTTATTTCTAATCTCATACCTGCTAAATGACAAATGACAAGTTTAGATTAATAGTGAGGTTCTAGCCTCCAAAAACTGGGAGGACATGAAGAATAATGGAATTGATATAACTGTTTTCTGATTCTCTCACTCTTGTGATCCTGCCGTCCCAGCCCCATGGTCCTCTTGGGATATAGTTCAATGACATAGACAATTCCTACATAACAACTAAAGCCTTATGGGATTATTTTAATATCACCCACTTCATTCCTTGAAAAAATAACTAGTTTTCCTCCTGTGGTGTGGCCATCCTGGCAAAAGGTAAGGAAACCAACTGCTGCATTATGGGTCATATTGCCATCTACTCCATTACCCATACTCCTCTGCAACACACTGAGTTTATGCTTTTCTCCATCCTTCAGCCCAGACAAGCTTACTGGCAAACCACAACTGAGGAGCTGTCAGACTTGGACAACCCACAGCTTAGGGTCTTTTCCTCACAGGTCTAAGCACTCAGTTCAAAATGACACATACACATAGCAGTGTTGATTTCTTTCTTGTCAGGAGCAGACTTTGCCACTGCCCAAAGAGATTTGGGCCACAATGAGGCAGTGCTCTAATAAGTGAACACCATGCTTGTGGAGTGAAGGAAGGAGTACTACATTCCAGAATAGAAAAAAGTTTACAGTGGCTTCTGTACTGTGCAGATTTCCGACGTTTATTTATTCAGAGTACACTATCAGTCTATTTTTTATTATTATTGTATTGATAAGGTGGTATAGCCTGAAACTATTCATCGTAGAAAAAAATGAGAAAGTTCTGATATGGCAGCTTAATCTGGGTGGTCAAAAACATATGAATAATTCTATTTCTGAAACAGTGTGGAGAGTCTGTAATCATCAGCTAAAAATCAAAGGGATGGGGATCATCTTTTTGCTAATGAGAATGTTGCTTTTGGATCTCTTCATTCATAAATCTGGGAAAGACCAAGCCAAAAGCTACTGAGATATCTCTGACCCTAAAAACGTCCCCCCAGCCACCACAATCTCCATACTCCCAGTTTTAAATTTTAAGATTTCTGTTCACAGCAAATTCCATTCAGTCATTAAACATTATCAGGATGTTTTCATAAATAATATGAGGGCATTTTCTTTTTCCCTTACACTTTCACTATTTTCCCTCAAAATATTGTAGCAATTAAAATGGCTCATAAGGTCTTACCACAGCCCCATAAGATATTATTTTCTCTACATTAATGCTCTCCCACCAGCTTCAGCTTGAATCTCTTTCTGAGCATCTTTGGAACCAAGCCACAGAATTTTGACTACAGAAAAGGAACTTACCAAGGCCAAAGTACACTATGTGAAGTTTGGCTAGTGAGAGGTGTTCAGCTCGGACTCCACTGCCAGTTCAGTACCATCCCCACCCCACCCAACATACACACCTCACCACCTAGTATTTCCAATACTTTGTCTTTTTGGTACTTTCTTGATTATGCTTCCTCCATGTCCTTGTCTTTTAAACTATTTATCATACCGAATAT
>RJWT010026370.1:0-15849 GCA_004365215.1 Cuniculus paca | reverse complement strand
TAAGGTCGCCTCCCTACGCAAGTGCTGTCTCCCTCGGCCAGCGCCTCGCTGCTTTCCGCTTCTCATCTCCTTTTTATCCCAGCAGGCCGGAGCCCTTCTGCTTCAGTCGGCCCAGCCCTGGCACAGGTTTCAGGCTGGGTCCTGCCTGTCTTCCTCGGCCTCCAGCAAGGATCTCCTTATGAAACTGCGGCGGAAAACGGGCTACACCTTTGTAAACTGCAAAAAAGCTCTGGAGACTTGTGGCGGGGATCTCGAACAGGTGGGGAAGGGTTGCAGGCCGGGTACTAGGGTGTGACCTCAGGCTCTTGAGGCACACACAAGTCAGATTTCCTGCCCAGGAACCCTGAACACAGTCCTAGGTAGGGTTCTGCCTTAAATGACAGTCTTTGACTTTGTCTTTCTCTGAAGCAATTAATTTAGCATCCCAGGGTTAACAAACTCTATTCAATGAAAGGCTGCTTGGCTGTGTTCTGCTGTTTAAAGTCGAAGGGTTTGTGTGAACTTTGGAGTCAGTCCAATCAGGACCCAAATAACTGTGGCCTGTCACCTTGGACATATTGATATTTGAGACTTGTGTTATTTTTGTGTGTATAATGAAAAATACTGCCATCTGCTCCCACAGGTCCATGTGATAGACTGCCCATAGATGATAAATTGCTTGTTTTATTGTAGAACTTAGGAAAAGTGGAAAGGATCAAGAAACTTTAATATATTTTAGAGCCTCATTCAGTTCTAAATTCTATGACTTCCTCGTCTGCTCTTTATAGGCAGAGATCTGGCTCCACAAGCAGGCCCAGAAGGAGGGCTGGAGCAAAGCTGCCCAGCTTCATGGGAGGAAGACTAAAGAAGGCCTAATTGGGCTGCTGCAGGAAGGCAACACTGCTGTGTTGGTGGAGGTGTGTTGTTGGGAATGCCACCCCTTGGGTGTAAGGCTCCTGTTAGATCCTTTGCATTTTTAAAGAAGAAATCTGTTTGAATATAATAAAGGGTAATTGGAGTTAAACTTGGGAAACCTCATTTATTAGCTATGGGTTCATTAAAGTATAGAAATGCGCAGGCGTGTTGATGAGAAATGGCCTAGCAGTCTAGAATATACCTCCTAAATGAGAGTCTAGTGCAGTCTTGCATCTAGTCACTGACTGTTTCCTGAAACAGATTTTATTTTCAATTTTTTTATTAGTATATATTTGTAATTCATAAATGTACTCATCGTGGGGTACTGGTACGTATACGTATTGGATCTTGATCCTTTTTATTTCCTTTCCCAAGTGAGGTTTTAAAGCTAGTAATTGTATTAATTAGTTGATGCGACACCAGGGATGGAACCCACCACCTTGTGCTTGCCAGGCAAGTGCTTGGGCCACTGAGCTAAATCCCCAGCCCTTGTCTTTTTGAGACAAGGTCTCACTATGCCGTTCAGGCTGGCCTTGAGCTCACTTTGTAGCCCAGGCTGGTCTTGAACTCACAACAATCCTCCTGTCTCAGCCTCCCAAGTGCTGGGATTACAGGCATGTGCCACCAGCCCAGGCTGAGAATACTTGTTTTAGAGGCTTAGGGTAGTTGCTGCTTTAGAGGCTTAGGGTAGTTGCTGCAGAAGTGGATTCATTTACTGTAAGAAGGGGAGAAACAACAAAGATGGTTTGGATTTAGAGGAGCTGGAGTGTGAGATGATTATCGTGTGCAGCCACAGGCAGGTGGTAAATTTATAGCCCTTCTGAGCTTTACAGAACCTCCTCTGAATGTATAGGTTATTGCTAATTCATTGGCACAGCAAGAATCACTTCATTCAGTTTCTGGCCTCAAGAAAGGAACTGCACCTTTAAAATTTGGGGGTCACTTATTTCTGTGGAGTCTGCCCTTTGTTCTATCAGTATCTTGCCTGGCTTTACAGCCTTCAGTCACATTTGGAAACAATCAGCATACAGCTTATACAGCAATATCAATTTATTCCCGCAGGTAAACTGTGAGACGGATTTTGTTTCCAGAAATTTAAAATTTCAAGAGTTGGTCCAGCAAGTAGCCCTGGGAACCATGTTGCACTGTCAAAGCTTAAAGGATCAACTTTCCACATACAGCAAAGTGAGTTTTGAGTTGTTGCCAGTATGCTGAATTTGATTCTTCCTTACTTTAGGCTCTTTGCTATTTCTTTTTTTTGGTGTTGGGGATTGAACCCAGAGCCTTATGTGCTAAGCACATAGTCTATTACTGATCTACATCCCTAGCCCCTTCTGACACCACCCCCATACTTTTTCACTTATTTCACATCTCTACTTAGATGCTATCTTTGGGGAGAGAAGAGCACCCTTCTCCTTTTGTTCTATCTCTCTCTATTTTTTTTTTTTTTTTGGTCTTTTTCAGACAGGATCTCACTATGCAGTTCAGGCTGGTTTCCAGCTTACTTTGTAGTCCAGGCTGGTCTTGAACTTGCAACCATCCTCTTGCCTCAGCCTCCCAAGTACCCTTTATTTTGGCTTACCTAAAAATTTTTATTATAGTGCCTATGTATTATATATTTTTTGACTTATGTATTGTCTGTCTTGCCCAGTAGAATGTAAGCTGCATGAAGCAGGGAATTTGTTTGTTCACTACTACTTCTGTGGTGCAAGAAAAGTGGGCACAGCATTTCGTTGGGGCTCAGTTAATCTGTGTTGTTGAATGCCAGTGAGGTGGAGTTAGCCAATTGTTTTTTTTTTTTAATTTTAAAGAGGATAAAACCAAGGAAAATAAAACAATAAAACCCAATCAGAACAAACCAGAGTAAGTGATACAGGACTTGACAACATTACAAAATCAACAATAGTTACCATAATGCCTTTTGTTGTCTTCAAAATAGCTGCAGATACCTTTGGACATAGTAAAAATCAGGCAGAACAGAATAGAATAGAAACAATAAGACCAAAACAATGGATACAATAAAGGACTTCAAAACAAGACAATAGTAAATCCAAAATGGCTACCACAATGTATCTTACTATCATTGAAATAGCTGCTCCTGCCATCAGATATAACATAATCAAAGCAAAAGAGAATAAAACCCAACCCAACAAAACAGTGAACAATATAGGACTTCAAAAGGAGACTATAGGGAATCCACAATGGCTACCACCCTCAGAAGGAGACCCTTCCTAGATGCCATGCTGCCTACCGCTCTCTTCTGAACAGATGATCAGACCACTGGCCCTAGACCTGCAAGGTCAGTGAAACACCAAAGCATCACAGGCATCCAGTTGTGTTTCACCTCCATAGCTATCATCAGAGCCTGTGTTTCTCTGGATCAGCTGGTCCCATGGTGGGGGCGGGGGGGTATTGGTACTTTTTTTTTTGCCAGCTGGCTAGCCAGAAGGGGCTGGGTTCTGGCTGTCCCCCTGCCAGCAGTGGCCTGCACATGGTGCTGGTTTGGGCCAGGCGCAACCCGCCTCCCCGCCCCAGTCTGCAATGGCACTCCTATTTTTTTTTTCTTGAGGCAAGGTTTCACTATACAGTTGGGCTGGCCTTGAACTTGCTTAGTAGCCCAGGCTGGCCTTGAACTCACAGCAATCCTCCTGTGTCAGCCTCACAAGTGCTGGGATTACAGATGTGCACCACCATGCCTGGCTGAGTTAGCCAAATTTGAAGAAACTGAGGCTTGTGTTAAGGAGTCTGAAATGGTCTGAGGACCATTTCAAATGGAGAGCTTGGGAAAGGCACAGTGTAAGAGAGTGAGTACACTCATTCAGAGGAGGATAAAGGAAGAGATTATATCAGTTCCCTTTGATTTGGCCTTATTATCAAGGCAGAAGTGAACCAACTACTCACAATTTTTTCTGTGTGTTTATTACTATTTTATTTCTCTTCTTATCCTCTTGAGATTGCTTAGTAAAATTATGTTGAGGTTATGGGGGCGGAGGGGCCTGAGGTTTGGACCAGGTCCTCACATGTGCTAAGCATGCACTCAGTACTGTATTTTCTAGAATTTTATAGGTGAACTGCCTGAAGTATAAACTAACTTTTTTTTCTTTTTTAAAATGGTGCTGAGGATCAAATCAAGGCCTAACAGATGCTAGGTAAATGCTTTACCCCTGAGCTATATCCCAACCCTAAATTGTAATCTTGATTTTGCCAGCAACTGTTTATAATCCTGAGACATTAATTTACTTTCCTGGGCCTCTATTTAAATTTAATTTAATTATGCTTTTTCTTTTTTCTTTTTTTTTTTTTTTTTGCAGTACTGGGAATTGAAACCAGGGCCTATATACTGAGCTATAGCCCCATCCCTTTTGTATTTTTTTTATTTTGAGACTATGCCTTGCTAAGTTGCCTAGGCTGGGCTTAAATTTGTGATCCTGCCTCGGCCTCCCAGAGTACTGGCATTATAGGCATTTGCCACCACACCTGGCCAAGTTATCAGTACTCTGTAATAAATTCCAGGTCACCGTTTGTCCAGATTCACCATTTGTTAGCATTTTGTTGCCTTTCTTTTCCTTCCTTCTTTCCTTTCATTCTCTCTCTCTCTCTTTCTCTCTTTTTCTCTCTCTCTTTTTCCTTCCCTCCCTCCCTCCCTCTCTCTCTCTCTCTCTCTCTCTTTTTCTTTTCTTTTCTTTTCTTTTCTTTTCTTTTCTTTTCTTTTCTTTTCTTTTCTTTTCTTTTCTTTTCCTTTCCTTTCCTTTCCTTTCCTTTCCTTTCCTTTCCTTTCCTTTCCTTCCCTTTCCCTTTCCCTTTCCCTTTCCCTTTCCCTTTCCCTTTCCCTTTCCCTTTCCCTTTCCCTCTTTCTTTCTTTCTTTCTTTCTTTCTTTCTTTCTTTCTTTCGTTTTCTTTCTTTCTTTCTTTTTGAGACAGGGTGTTACTATGTAGTTTGGCTGCCCTGAACTCACTCTGTAGCCCAGGCTGGCCTTGAACACACGACAATCCTCTGCCTCAGCCTCCCAAGTGCTAGGAGCTGGCATGTACCACAATGCACGGCTGCTTTATCGCTTTATATACCTATTATCATTTTTTTTTAAATCCTTCTGCATATTGTAGATATCAGAAGGCTTTATTCCTTCAATATACATCTCCTAATAAGGGTGAGGACATTCAGGACTGGGGATCTAGCTCAGTTGCCTAAGTACCTGCCTGGCAAGCACAAGGGCATGAGTTCAATCACCAGTGCCGCTGAAAAAAAAAAAAAAAGGATGAGGACATTCTTTTATATAACCACTGTATACGGGTCACATTTAGAAATTTTTTTTTTTTTTTGGGGCACCAGGGATCCGACTCACAACCTCGCGCTTGCCAGGCAGGTGCTTAGGCCACTGAGCTAAATCCCCAGCCCTTGTGTTTTTGAGACAGGGTCTCACTATGCTGTTCAAGCTGGCCTTGAGCTTGCTTTGTAGCCCAGGCTGGTCTCGAACTCACAACGATCCCCCTGTCTCCACCTGTCAAGTGCTGGGATGACAGGCGTGTGCCACCAGGCCCTGCTTAATGTTTAGAAAATTTTTTAAAAATGTTTTTAATTTTTTTTTCCAAATCCATTTTATTTCATGGAGAAAAAGAAAAAGAAAGAAAAAAAAACTGAAAAAATTTCAAAACACATCAATGATGCAACACATCAAGGGGCAACAATGGTATGTACATTGGGCATTGTCATCCCCAAATCATTCACCCAGAGCACAAGACATCTGCATTCACTTGTCCAAACAATAATGGCACAAATCTTTCTCTTCAGTGAACTCAGAGAAATCGATAGTATAACTATCTTAACTTTTTTTTTTTATGAGCAGTATATATTTACTGAGAGAAAGAAAGCTGCCTAAGAGAGACAGAAGGGATCCCAAGTGGGTTGCCCTCTTTAACTATTTTTTTATGTACATATATATACATACACATATACATATGTTGTTTCAGCTTCTCACACTGAGACAATATGATGTTTACATATGTGTGTCTTATTTATTTCACTAATGAGTACATTTAGAAATTTTAACACTGATACAGTATTTTTATTTATATAACATACAATATATATTCATTTTTTGGTTTTTGGATTTTTTTTTGTTTTTGGCAGCACTGGGGATTGAACTCATGACCTGGTGTTTGCCAGGCAGGCGCTTAGGCCACTGAGCTAGATCCCTGGTCCCGAGTTTTTTGGATTTTTTTGTCTTTTGGAGACAAGGTTTCACTATGTAGTTCAGGCTGGCCTTGAACTCAGTTTGTAACCCAGGCTGGTCTTGAACTCACAACCGTCTTCCTTCCTCATCCTCCCAAGTTCTGGGATTACAGTGATGTACCACCATACCCAGCTTTTATTCATATTTTATCAACTGGCAGTTTTCCTTCTGGTCCAGGATGAAATCCAGTATCGTGCTGCATGTAGTTATCATTTGTGTTTAGTCTTTTTTTGTTCCGTAGCCTCTCTTTGTATTTCGCTGCACTGATATTTTTAGAAGATATAGGGCAGTTTTGTAGAATAGTCTTTAATTTAGGTTTCTCCAATGTGTCTTCATAATTAGACTCAGGAAATACTCCTTTTTGTGGAAAAATTATACAGTATTTTTCTCAGATCACCACATGAGGAAGCACATGATGACCTTTGGTTCTATTATTGATGATGTTAACTCCAATCTCATGATTATGGTGATGTTTGCCAGGCTTCTCCACTGTAAAGTTGCCACTTTCCTCTTTGTAGTGAATAAGTAATCTACATGAGAGATTCTCTGAGATTAAATAAAAATTCAGTTTGTCAGAAAACTTTTGCATAATGCTAGTTTTAGCATTTATGGATGATTCTTCCCAGGCCAGTTTTTATTCCTAATGGTTATTTTCTCTTATAATTTCTTCTATGTGCATTAATCAGTTAACATTTTACTGCTAATTTTATTTCTTTCTCCTTTATTTAATGCCTTACTTAGTGTCAGTGTTGACTCATGGATTCATACAATAGGTTATAATTTATTATATGACACATCCATTTTAATGCTCAAATTTTTTGTGGGTTTCACCAGTGTGTGCCAAGCCTTTGTAAGCTGGCTATAGTGTTCTTTCCATATGTTTTTATTATTTTCTAAGTACTTCTTTTTGGCATAACAAGACATTCTGGATTTATATTTTATTTTCCTTGTTCCCACAATGGGATTGGCTACTTCTTCATGGAGCCCTAGTCCTTTTAGTGATGATTTTTAAAAACTAAATCTGGACATTTTTTCTATTGACACACAATTCTTTCTTTGTTCTTTGATCCGACAGAGTGTGTGTGTGTGTGTGTGTGTGTGTGTGTGTGTGTTTCACTTCTAACCCAGAGCAGCAGGGTTCTTTCCTTCTCTGTTCTATATTTACATCTTCTCTCATACTGACAAAGCTATCTCCTAGTAATTTCAGTATTTATTCAGTGTTATATACAAGGTTTTTCACTTGCTGCACCTAACCACTGTGAATGACAAAATCTGCCAAGGAGTTTCTGATTTCTTTGTAGTGTAGTTCTTTTTTGTCTTTGCATTGAAGTTATATGGTCAAATGACTATACTGACAGTTATTTGAATTAGTGGATTTTTTTTCCTTCTGTAAGATAATGTTAATCAGTTGAAATACAGTTAGAAAAAAAGAAATACTGTACAGTTAGTCTTCTGTTCCTGTTTAGTCAATTTTTGTGTTCATCCCAAACCTTTATTGATTTTGCTTTTTTTTTTTTGAGACAGGGTCTCTCTAGCCAGGGTAGCCTTGAACACATTATATAGCCAGGCTGGCCTTGAACTTATAGTTTGCCTGCCCCAGCTTCCAAAGTGCTGGGATTATAGATGTGTGCCACCACACCCAACTGGAAAATGGAATTGTAACTTTCTTATTTTGGAGAAGGAGGAAGGGTGATTGAACACAGGGCCTTGGGATGTGCTAGGCAAGTGCTGCACTACTAAGCTACTCCCTAGCCCCTTAATTTTATTTATTTATTTGTCTTTTTGAGACAGGGTCTCATTATGCAGTTCAGGCTAGCTTTGGGCTCACTTTATAGCCCAGACTGGTCTTGAACTTGCAAAAATCCTCTTGCCTCAGCCTCTTGAGTGCTGGGATTACATGAGTGCATCACCACACCCGGCCTTAATTTTATTTTTAAAATTTTTAAAAATTTTATTTTTAAATATTAAAAACATTAACAAAATTCTAAAAAGTTAAAATTATTATTTAAAAAAAGTGTGCTCCAAGAAGTCTTACTTCTTCCAACCCATTATTGTTTCTGTAGATAGCCAATTTCAGTAGATATAGTTACGTTTTCAGTATTTCTTTTTGTAAAAATAAGTATATTTATACAAATATTTCTTAGACAAATGATGTTATAATTTGTATATATGTTTTGTTTTATTTTGTTTAAGGTAGTCTCGCTGTGTGATCCAGGCTGGCTTTGAACTGTGTAGTCCAGGCTGACCTTGAAACCTCAGCAATCCTCCTACATCAACTTCCCAAGTGCTAGAATTACAGGAAATGCACCACATCTGGCTATATATATATACTCTTAATTTCTTTTTTATTTTTTGGTGTGTGACTATGTGGTGCTGGGGCCTCTTGCGTACCAGGCTAGTGCTCTACCTCTGGGCTACCCCCACCCACTTTTTTTTCTCTTAATATATATCCTGGAAATACTCTATAACAGGAAATCTGTTACAGAAATGGAAATTTTCCTTTTTCTTGTTTTGTTTTTGTTTTTGTTTTTGCTTTTTTGAGACAGATCTCACTGTGTAGCCCAGGTTTCACTATGGCCTTGAACTCAAGGTGATTCTGTCCTGAAAATCTTCCTTTTTCTTTTTTCCAATTGTGCTGCATTCTGTTATGTGCCATGATTTACTCAACCATTCTCCTTCTGTGTTTGGGTATTCAGGCTGTTTTCAAAATTTTACGATTAGAAATAACAACTCAATGAATGATTATCTACATGTATACTTTTGTATCATTGGAAGTGTATCATCAAATCCCTAGAAACAGAATCGCATGGTAAAAGGATAAATGTATACATGGTTTTCTTAGATATTGTCCAATTTCTCCACCAATTTCTCCACCAGATTAGGACTGTTTTGCAATCCCACCAACAATCTATAAGTCTCCTATCTTTAACTTTTTCTTTTTTTTTCCTTTTGGTGCTGAGAATCAAACCCACGATCTCGTGCTTGCCAGGCAGACACTGTGCCACTGAGCTCTATCCCTGGCTTTACTTTTTCTCTTTTTGGTACTCAAAATTTAACTGGGATCTCGTGCATGTAGGCATACTCTGTACCACTGAGCTACATCCCTGCCTCTCTGTTCTTTTACATTTTATGACCGTATGAAAAATATTGTTCTTGGTTTCTAGGAAATTATATTCTAAGAAGCAAAGTAGAGAATGGGAATAGAATGGAGTTGGGGGTGATATAGTAGTAGAATAAAGTATTTATAATCAATTTTTAACATGCTTGGCTTAATGAAACTTCACCCAGTTGTCTTCATATTTTCTTAGAAATAGGCTATTTTTGCTTGTTCTCTTGATAATTTCAGCTGTGTAGAACTGGCCTGTTTGTTTTCTGTGAGCTTAGGGCTTCTTGAGTTCCTCTGAACTTTCTGAACTTCCAGCTGGGCCTGACAGAGACGGCTCTCTGAAGGATCAGTTGGCTTCAGCAATTGGTGAGTATTTATAAGGATTTTGGAAATGGCAAATTAAAGATTGGATACTTTGGTATCGTGATGTTCATCCAAGTCTAGATAAAAAATTGCAAAACTCATGTGCCTACAAGACCCATGATATGAAGAGAAGTGAGTCATGTGTTAGGTGTTAGGAAGCGGTGGGCATTCTGAAGGGCCCCTTCTCTGCTGTCACCAAGCTCCAGGGATTGTTACACTGAGGGAAATTGAGTTCCATTCTCATCAGAATTTCTAAATTCCTTCAAAGAATTTAGATTTATATGCAACAGTTGCAGAATTTTAGCTGTTTGCAACTTAATAAATTAGTTTCCTCGCTGTATCAAGCAAATGAGTACATCCTTATGCAGAGAAGGCCCTTTTGCTTCCAGTTGACTACCTCTAAATATGATAAAGGGAAAATAGTACATTAAACACCTGAATCTGTGAATACATTCTTTTAGAGCCTGCTTGCGATAGGAACAACATCTGGATCACCATGGTAGGGCTAGTGGGAATTTCACTTTTTTTCTACGCGTCTCTGATGGAGTGAGAGAAACAGGGATAGGGTTGGAGTTGCTGGGAATTCAGTGTGCCTCTGAAGTTTCTAATCAAGGCATCAAATTTTTTTTTTTTTTGAGACAGTGTCTTACTATATGCAGTTCAGGCTGGCCTTGAGCTCACTCTGTAGCCTATGATGGTCTTGCAGTGATCCTTCCGCCTCAGCCTCCCAAGTGTTGGGATTACAAGTATGCACCACCATGCCTGGCGAGCATCGATTCTGTTTTCATCAGGTCATCCTGTAGTATCTGTTATGCTTGAGTGAGTCATGGATGAGACCCAGACAGACAGCTGTGTATTAAGAAATGGGACTCATTAAGAAATCCTAAAAGAACTGCTTATTTCAGCCTTGTTAATTTCTGGGAATTAACTACTGGGTAGGTGTTTTTGAGCTATTTAAAAAAAATTTTTTGGTTTCTTGAGTCTTCCTTTTCATAATTTTTAGTTATAACTATGGCAAATCCAGGCATATTAATCCAAATTCCTTTATTTATCCTCCTGCTCCTTCCTACTTTTTGGTTTATTTGAAATTCATTAGAAGGTAATGGCTTCCTGAGGGGAAAAAAAACCTGGAATGTGTTTTTGGTTCTCACAAACACTCTGAAAATGTTGCTTTTTTATTTTTGATGAGAGCAAGTATCCAACAACATGAATATTGGATTTTTTTGTAGTTTTTAGTTGTAGGCCCTTTCCTGATACAGCAGATGATTAGGAGTTGTCTTGCATCAGCTAAGGCACTATATATTTGGGAGGAATGAAAATTTGGTGGGAAAAATCACTTATATGCTTTGGAGTCAAATATTAACTTTTAATTCCAGCTCTGCACATATTATTGAATGGGTTACTCAAGCCCTCTAAGTCTAAATTTAATAATGATAGCAGTTGAGTGCTTACTGTATGCCAGGTCTTATAATAAATGCCTCTACACATTTCACCTTATTTATTTCTCCCAGTAATCCTGATAGGTAGTATCTTCATTGTGTAGATTAGGGAACAAAGGCTTGATGAATTAGTAAGTGGGGTTATGTCATTAAGTCTTTTGCCCAATGTTAGGGCCAAAAAGAAGTAGAACTTAGACCTGAGTCTGTGATACCACAGCCTCTGTTAAATACCAGTGTTCCTTACACATAGTGGATGTTCCGTGAAGTACTTTCCACCCTTCTTTAAGCAAAAACCGAAAATTGTGTATCTTCATCTTACTGCATATCTAGTATAAGTACAGAAGGACTGCTTTCCACACTGGATATAACCATCTGCCCTTGGTGCATATGTTAGTATAACCACAGGCATCATATTCTGGTGGCATGTTGTTTTTTTGTTTTGTTTTGTTTTTGTCTTTTAATAGGGAAACTGGGAGAAAACATGACCCTTAAACGAGCTGTGTGGGTGAAGGTGCCATCTGGGTTCTACATTGGCTCTTACGTCCACGGAGCAGAACACAGTGCCTCATTCCACAATCTGGTGCTGGGGAAGTATGGAGCCCTGGTCATCTGTGAGATGTCTGAGCAAAAAGCAAACCTTGAAGACATTGGCCGCCGCCTTGGGCAGCATGTAGTGGGCATGGCCCCTCTCTCTGTTGGTTCGCTGGATGATGAGCCTGGGGGAGAGGCAGAGACCAAGATGCTGTCCCAGCCCTACTTGCTGGACCCCTCCATCACACTGGGACAGTATGTACAGCCCCAGGGTGTGTCTGTAGTAGACTTTGTGAGGTTTGAATGTGGAGAAGGTGAAGAGGCAGCAGAGGCCCAGTAGGTTCCAGAGACTTTGGCCCAGGAAGAAATGTTTATTTTTAGCTCCGGACATCATCACAAGAAGTTATTTCCTGAGCCTTTGAAAACCAAATTGTTTTATCATTTGAGTTTGTGATGAAATTATATACTTCACAAGAAAAGTTATTAAATAAAATAATTATACAATGGAGAGTAGAGTGTTTTTCTGTGCATGATAACAACTTTAGCTTTTTTGTGCCTTTTTTGTGACAGGGCTCAGGAATCAAGAGGTGCATCTTACTGATATGATATGACTGACAGTGTCTGGAGAACAATCATCAGTTGTATTGCTGCTTCCTTCAACATAGATTTGTTTTAGTGTCCTTGAAATTCTGAAGTTCTGCATTTTGTCTCACTTCCGTGACACAGAAGTCTCTTGTTCTGCTTCTGTTTTGTGACACTTTGGACAGGCTTCTTCCTAGAGTTTCCCCAGTTACATCTGTAGGCTTCTTTGGAACTGTTGATTCAAACTGGAGTTGTCTGGAAAATGTAGGTTCATTTGTTGATGCATGTAGCATCTTTTAAAGCTCTTCGCAGTGCTCTGCTCACCTATTCTGGCCACATTTACAGAAATTAGTATACTTCTGTTTTGGATGTGTGGGTGAATGAGTGCTGAGGTTTCCTGGACAGATATAAGAAAGAGTTTTGACACTCATGTGCCAGAGATAGGAATTATATTGGTCCAGTTATCCATTGAGTTCACTCAACATTGCCTATTTATTTCCTCAGTACATTGCTCCAAACATAACATAAAATTACTGTAATAAGTATGCCCCAAATACTGAAAAGAACTCTGTTTGCTCTTACAAGTATCTTTATTTGAAAAGTTAAAAATAGTCTGGCACATAATAGATCTGGGCATTGGATTCGGATGTTGGGGTATATATATATGCAGATAATTTCAGTGCTTTGTAGGTTAAATAGGTTTTAAAAATACCGATCTTAAAGCAAATGTAAGTCCTACATAGTATTAAATATTTTAAGCTTAGTATTTTGTTCTCTCTTTTTATTTCTCTAGATTCATGCAGTTTTGTATTAAGTCTTCAGCTAAATGGCCACAAAAGCCAAAAAACAGGTTATTAGAGGTATATAACAACCAAGGAATGCAAGAATAAAAAAAAAATAGAGAACATGCTGTGATTTTTTAGACTTTGTTGTATCTAGGTAAGTAGCCGAATACCAGGCAGAAGTTGGTAAATTCTTTCCCAGTATCGACACTTTCTGCTCTCTTATGGTCTTACAATAAGCATAAGCCTTCTTGCCCTAGAAGAGCCCCCTTTCTTTCTTCAGTTGGAGCTGTTTCCAGCCAGGCAAAGCAGCAAATTTTCCTCTTGTGATGCCAAACACAGACACAAAGTCATGTTCAGAGAGGTAATTCTAAGAGAGAAAACAAAGCTTCTAGTTAGAAGACAGGGCACTCATAAGACCAGCAGAAGTCGGGGAGTAGGAGCAAGAGGAAGGCCTCGATAGCTTTGAAAGAGGAAGTAGACTTTTCCAGGAAGACTGTAATGGATTTAAAGTGCTCATGGCAGAGGTTTCTCCAGGTTGTGGGGCTCCCCTGTTACCTGTGGAGGAACCTGGGCTTCCTGCTCTCATGGACCCCATTTCTTGCTGGAGAGATGGTATAAAAGCATATACATTATGGATTAGATTTTGGCAGAATGGGGAACTAAACTGAGTGACATCTTGCCTTGCTTAACTTAGTGGTAGTTATGTCCTAAACTACCTTTTTTATCTAGAACTTAAAAAAAAATTTTTTTTTTTTTGGGCTGGGGATCTAGCTCAGCAGTCTTAAGCACCTGCCCAGCAAGCGCAAGGTCGTGAGTTCAATCCCCAGTGCCGCAAAAAAAAAAAAAAAATTTTTTTTTGAGGTGGTTGCTAGGGATTAAATCCAAGGCATGGTGCATAGTAACTAAGCACATGTTTTACCACTGAGCTACACCTTGTTACAGTTTGTAGATAGATGGCCCCCCCAAACCTCATGTAGTCATGGAAGTGGCTGAATCTAGGGTTTGTGATAGACTCCTTGTCTAATGCTGGGATTGATGGTGCGAGTTCTGCACCCATCCAGGGGTGGAGCCAACATACAATGTAAGATCTGAATGGGGGCGAGTTCCCTCTTTGGCGCGGTTCACTCTTGCCGCTTGCAGTTGCCATGAACGGCTGCCCCTCAGCCATGCCACCCTGCCTTGGAACCAGCTGAGTATGGACTGAAACCCCCAAAACTGTAAGTTAAATAAACCTCTCCTTCCTTCACTTTGGGCGTCAGGTATTTTGTCTCAACAGCGAGAGAAAAAGTAACCAAGACACACCTCTAGTCCCCCAGAACTTTTCAAGTATGTACGTGATCAGATGGATCTTAATACATCTGTAATGTGTTTATTGATATAACAAATATTTCATATTCAAGTAAAGATTATTTATATGTGACCTCTATTTTCAAGAATTTTAAGTCCAGATACTTAAAATTTGGTAAGATAAGTTGTGAGAACCCCAGAGCCTTTTCCCAAATCAATGCTTTTAAGGGGAAATTAATGTAAAAGAAATATATAGCTCAGTGTCATAGTGCCTGCCTGGAAAGTGCAAGGTCCTGAGTTCGATTCTGGTATAAAACAAAAAACAAACCCCAAAGTAAATATGGTAATTCATTCAACCAAAACTTCAGTTCTTACTGTCTTCTAGGCACTGTGTTAGGTGTTAGAAAGCTGAAATATGAATAGGACAGACCAGGGCCTTTCTTCTAAGGATATTATTAGAGGGAGAGATAAACCATGAATGTGTTTAAATGAACTGGAACAAACTTAAACGCAATATAGTGTGTCATTTGAGTAAGGCAAAATACAAAGAGCAAAATAAAGGATTGGTAGAAGGAAATAAGAGGTTAGATCTCTTGCCAATGGGAAAGGGCCCCAGTGATGGAGGGGAAGGGGAAGGGGAAGGGGAAGGGGAAGTAAGAGTTAAGATATGCCATGTACAGGAACCTAACAACCATTATGCGTGTGAATATTGTGTATCATAAACATGAGCTAACAATAATACAAAAATGGCTAAAGGGGACTTAGAGTTAGAGGGAGGGAGAGAGGAAGGGGAAGGGGATTTACAAAAAGAACAGTGTTATGTACATGTTCTTACCTCCCAAGATGAATGTTAACTTCATGTACTGCAAACATGCACAAATATAATAAAAAAATAATGACTGGAGGGATGAGGGAAAGCCTCCTGGGGAAATGGAGCCAAGACCTAAATAGTGAGAAGGAGCTGGCTTTGACAGGGGCACTAGTCCAGGGCTAGGATGAGCACATCCAAGGAACAGAAGGACAGCCATTGGCTTAAGAGTACTAAGCGAAGAGGACAGTGGCACATGAGGCGAAACCTGAGGGAGGGCCAAGGGCCATAGTGTAAGCCTAAGTGCAATGGGAAGCCAGCCAGGGTGTTTTAAACAGGGAAGTGATATCTTTAGAGAATCCCTTTGGTCTTGAGGGTGGTAGTACTGAGGATTGAACCCATGGCCTTCACACTGAGATAAATCTCTAACCCTTTTTTTATTTTTTACTTTGAGACAGTGTCTTAACTAAAGTTATTAAATTACTCAGGCTGGACTCTGGCTTGTGTTCCTCCTGCCTCCATTTCTCAGTGTGCTGGGATTACTGGCATTCACTACCATGCCCATCTTGGTCATTATTCATAATTGTGTTTATGTGGGGTGGAGCCTGGTTGGATACTGGACTAGACTAGCAGTGGAGAAATGGACAGGAGTAGACAGAGGCTCCAGATGGACTGGATGAATTCTGTGAGAGGTGAGAAAAGAATCAAGGTGTCCTTATTTTGAGGGTTGAGCCATTGGGTAGCTGCTGAAATTTCCCTTGAGTGACTGCCTGCAATAGGTTAGAATTGTCCTCAGCCATTTACTAAGATGGTTGCCTTACTA
>RJWT010026369.1:0-15837 GCA_004365215.1 Cuniculus paca | reverse complement strand
AAAGAGCAAAGAGCAAAGAGCAAAGAGCAAAGAGCAAAGAGCAAAGAGCAAAACAAAGCAAAGCCTAGCAGATTAATAAAGCACCGCCTTGGATATGATTGTGGCTGACTCACATGTAGGCCAGCAAACCAAGGCAAGACCCACCCTGGATGTGGGTGGTCCCAACCAATAGCCTTGTAGCTTAGATGGAGTAAAAAGATAAAGAAATGTGCCCATTTCTTTCTTTCTTTTTTTGGTACCAGGAATCGAACTCAGGACCTTGCACTTGCCAAGTAGGCGCTGTGCCACTGATCTATATTCCCAGCCCAGTGGGCCCAGTCTACAGGCCATCTCTGCTACGGCCATTGGACATCAGTCTCTAGTTTGTTCGACCTTCCAATGAAGACTTGTGTTGGCAACTCTACAGAGAAGGTTTCAGGCCTTGACCTTGGACTACTGTTGCATCCCAGGATCCCTCTTTTTTGGGGAATGCTAATATGTTCTGTACTTTAACTACCACATGCTTTTTCCAGACATGAGTTGGACTTGGGCCATGATTTCAGAAGACTACTAACATGAAAAAAGTAAACGTTGCTTTTTAAAAACAAAGGACATCCTAGGCGTGGTGGTGCATGCCTATAATCCCAGCAGTAAGAGGCTGAGGCAGGAGGATTGCTGCAACTTTGAGTACTACCTGGGTTACATAGTGAATCCAGGCCAACATGAACTACACAGCGAGACCCTGACTCAAAAAAAAAGGACACTACCTGTAGTAGAGATATTTTATCAAATACAGACTGCAAATGGAACACTAAAAACTTAAAATATTTGCACTGTAAAAAATTACTAAATCTGGGGCCAGGGATTTAGCTCAGCAGCATAAGGGCCTGCCTGGCAAGTGCAAAGTCATGAGTTGGATCCCTGGTACCAAAAAAAAAAAAAAAAAATTACTAAATCTGGCTCCTTAAAGATAATAAATGATGGGCTGGGCATAGAGTTCAGCAGCATAAGCACCTGCCTGGGAAGCACAAGGTCAAGAGTTTGATCCCCAGTACCAAAAAATAAAAAAGATAATAAATGATAAATTTTGATCCATACCATTTTTTATTTGATTTTTGCTTTTGCTCCCAGCCTTGACTCTGTATTCCTGAGCTAAAAATGACTACTGTCATGGCAGCTGAAAATTATTGTTCTCTCTCCAACAAAAACGCATAACATATAGTAAGTAATGTAAAACTTGACTTTCCCCAATTAAAATACACACACAAACTTGGCTGCAATTCATTCAACACATGTCTACTGCATGGCTTTTGGAGCAGCAGGGGGGATCAAACCCTACAGGGTTTTTGAACTGAGCTGTATCCCCAACCCCCCCCCTTTTTCTTAAACAGGGTTTCTCACTAAGATACTAGATTGCCCATGCTCAGTTTGAACTGCAATTCCCCTGCCTCAGCCTCCAGAACGCTGGGATTACAGGTGTGTATCACCATGCCTTGTTTATTGAATGTCGTTTTATGTGAAGTACTGTGCTGGGTATTGAGGGCAGAACAAAAAGATGAGTAAGACACAGTGCTGAACTTTGAAGAATTCAACAGTCTAACAACAGGAATCAATTAAGTATGCAAAATATGTGTACAAACATAATGTCACATGGATACATAAAAATGCCAAAAGTTAAAAACTTTCATAAATTTTTATTGCATTTTTCTATGGAAATTAGAACAATATTTGGGAATATATATATATATATATACTTTTTTTTTTTTTAGGTGACAGACACTTTAGTAATCTTTACAAAAGCTCCCTGAGCCAGGCATGATGGCTCACGCCTGTAATCCCAGCACTCAGGAGGCAGAGACAGGAGGATCGTTGCGAGTTCGAGACCAGCCTGGGCTACAAAGTGAGCTCAAGGCCAGTCTGACGAGACCCTGCCTCAAAAAGACAAGGGCCGGGGAGTTGGCTCAGTGGCCTAAGCTCCAGCCTGGTGAGTGTGAGGTAATGAGTTCAATCCCTGGTGCCGCAAAAAAAAAAAAAAAAGCTCCCTGAAGCTCATCACCTATGAATTTCCTCAAGTTCCAGGTTAAGAACCCTGACAGAGAACATTTCTCATTCCAGTACTTTCCTCTGCTGTGCATTCACAGTTACTGTTTACAGAAACTAATTTACTTAACTTTTCAGGATTATATGTATTTGGTTTATCCATGAACATTCCCTTTGCAAAGATCAGTTGGTAGGATTAATCAATGAAAGTAATTTAACTTGCCTATTACTCTGCCATCCTGTGGAAGAAAAATGGATCATACGGAAAAAAGCCAGTTCATCGCCCAAAGCAGTGGCATACATGTGTAATCCCTGTACTCAGAAGGTTGTGGTAAGGAGCATTACTGTGAGTTCAAGGCCAGGCTCAACTACTACATACTAAGACCTTGTCTCAAAAAACAAAACAAAACATAAAAAGCAGGTTCATTAATGCAAAAGGGTAGGGAAAACACACACTGACATTATTACTATTTCCACTACAGAGAAGACTCCAACACTTTCCCTTCTGCACACTCCGTTTCACGACTCTAGAAATATTTTAAGCATTTCGAGGATAAGAAGTAGAAAACAGGTCTAACATAAAGAATTTCTTCCATTCATTCACTACACAATATTAGCTATTTGTGTGCCAAGCACTATGCTTAGCAGTGGGAGGAAAAAAGATGTCATAGTCACACAGAGAACTCAGAGGTACAGCAAAATAGTAGTCATGTGTGTATGCAAGATTGTAAAGAAGGGTTTGAAGGCATTTAAATTTGACCCATTAAGATATTGTGGCCTAGGTTATAGCTGGGATATAGGTCAGCAGCACAGTGCCTGCCTGGCAAGCGCCAGGCCAAGGGTTCGATTTCCGGTACCAAAAAAAAAAAAAAAAAAAGACTGCAAAGGGGAATGTAAAATCCAGTCAATATTTTATTTTATTTTATTTTTTATGAGCAGGATATATTTATTGAGAGAGAGAAAGCTGCTGTCAGAGAGAGACAGAAGGGATCCCGAGTGGGGTGCTCCCAGTCAATATTTTAAGAATGTTACTCTGGTTATAGTTATCTTGGAGGGAGGACTATCTGTTATAAAATCAATCTGAGGATACACATTTCCTCATACCAATCCTAGACATTACCATTCTTTTTAATCTACTTCAGGAGATTTAATCTCCTACTTTCAAGACAAAAAACAGAAGTTATCAAACTGAAATCCTTCCACTTTTTACCCTCAAACCTAACTTCACTTTCTTTTTGTTTCAACAGAGAGTATATACCTTTTTTGACCTAAAATCAACTCTCCACCAGAGGATCAGGGTTTTGCTGGTCAATGGGGAGTTTTCTGACCAAACACTTTTGCTTTATCTCTGAGCGCACTAGCAATGTAAAAATCAGGCACGGCACCAGACCAACTGACTCAGAATATGCATTTTAACAAGAGCTCCAGGTGGTTCTCATTATGCACATGAAACTTTGAGAACCAGTGGTCCAGAAACAACCGTCTTTCAGTTTTTCTGTATCCTTACACTAGGGATTACTTAGTCTCTCTCCTCTGTCCCCTGTTTCGTCTTTTCTCTTTCTCTTTCTCTTTCTCTCTCTCTCTGTCTCCCCCCCCCATAGAGGGTCTCACTCTGTAGTTTAGGATGGGCTTGAACTCACTAAGCAGCCTAGGCTGGCCTTGAACGTGCACCAGCATGCCCAGCTCTCCTACCTCTTTAACAAAACAAAAGACAACTCCCCACCCCCACACCGGAAAAAAAAATAAACCCATACTCCTTTTCCAATACATCACAAAAAGTTTTCCACATGTCCACTTCTCAAGCCATTCAAATCTGCTCCTCATTGCCAGTCCACTTGGCTCTCATTTATTAAGATCAATGACCCTGAGAATATTGCCAAAATCCAGAGGATACCTTTCAGAGTTTCCCCACTTGAGCTCTTACTTGTATTCAACACAACTGCTCTTTTTCTTCTTGAATCACTCTCTCTTGTGTTAACATGGGCACTAAGAATGAAGAAGCAATGTTAGATAAAACTATTGGAAGGGTTAGGGATTTAGCTCAGCAGCCTAAGCACCTGCCTGGCAAATGTGAGGTTGAGCTCGATCCCTGGTGCCACAAAATAAATAAATAAATAAATAGATAGATAGATAAATAAATAAAAAATAAATAAATAAATAAATAAAACTGTTAGTGCCTTAGAATAAATTGAAGCAGCGGAACTAAACTATACTATTAGTAACAGTATTCCCACACTGCCAAAAACTGGCATTTAAAAAAAAAAAAAGCAGTTTGACCTAACAATAACCTTGATGAGGCAATAAAATTATTAATTTTTTAAAACCTAAGCCCTAGAATATACATCTTTGTAGTATTCTATTTAAAGAAATGAGCAGCATAAAGCAGTTCCACATACCAAAAGCACAATGGTTGTATTTAAAAAAAGCACTTCTACACTTGGCTTTTTTGTTTTGTTTTGTTTTGTTTTTTTCCTTCTGTTTTTTGAGATGGGGTTTCACTATGTAGTTCATGCTGGCCTGGACTCTAGTGTAGTCCAGTCTGGCCTTGAACTCCACCTGCCTCAAGCCTCCCCCTAGTGCTGGAATTACAGGCATGCCCTACACCTGGCCCCACCTAGTTTTCTTGAGACAGGGTCTCATTATGTAGCACAAGCTGCCCTCCAATTCATGGAGATCCTCCTTCATCAGCTTCCTGAGTGCTGTACTACCACACCAGACTACTTCTACACTTGTTTCAGAGCCACAGAAGTAGCTTTTTTCTTGTAATACCACTTTTCTTGAAAGAATATCAAACTTTGATTATCCAGACTCAGATAACTGGCAGCAACTTCTCAAAAATTAATCAAATATGCCTTTCACCTCAAGCAGAACAACTAAAAGTTTGCAGCTGATAATATTAAAGCTTTCAAGCAAAAATTATAATTTTGGAAAATATATCTGCTACCAACAGTGTGATGCCATTCCAATAAAAACTTTTCTGATGAAATCAGCAGTCATATTAACAAATATAAATTTCTTTATACTGTGGAATGACATACGTCAACACTTGGGAGTATCTAACCAACACAAGATTTCAACAAATTAAATATGTGTAAGACATTCATTCAAAGTACAAGACACACCAATAGATTTTAATATAACAGAACATGAAAAGTCCACTGATGCGATATCACAATCTGCACTGTAACTAAATCTTAAGCAGCTACCACTTGCTCTGTTTTGGTATAGTATCAAAGAGCACCTAGCCAGGATGGTGGCACATGCCTATAGTCCTAGCACTCAGGAGATTAAGGCAGGAGGATCCCAAGTCTGAGTTTAAGGCTAACCTAGACTAATAGCAAGACCTGTCTCAAAAACAAAAACAGAATACTCATAAGTATGTGAAGTTATTATAATGCTCAAAATACATTTGTAGATGGTTTTTATATAATTCAATCAAAAAACATAATGCAACAAACTGCAGAAGCAAATATGTGACTCAGTTACCTTCCACTAAAAAGCATCACAAAAGTTAATGCCGCATTGTGCTGTAATCCCAGCACTAGGGAAGCTGAGGCAGGAGGATTTCCATGAATTGGAGGCCAGCTTGGGCTACAAAGTGAGCTCAAGGCCAGCCTGAACTGCATATTGAGACTATCTCAAAAGGACCAAAAAAAAAAAATTAATGCCACCCTTCTCCCAAATATTTTATTTGGATAAAGTTACTTTTTATAAAACTATATTTATGACTGGGCAAGGTAGTATACGCCTATTATCCCAGCACTGAGGAGGCTGAGGCAAGAAGACTCTGCATGTGTCCTAGGCCAGCCTGAGCTACACAGTGAGATTCTATCCCCCGCCCAAAACAAAACCAAAACAACAAAAAACATAGCCTTCTAGTTTTATTTCAGTAAACAGCACCAGCATTCACTGTAACCTGTGACATTCATACCTTTTTCTACTTTTTTCATTTTCTTTTCTTTTCTTTTTTTTTTTTTTGAAACAGGATCTCACTATGCAATTTAGGCTGGCCTTGACCTCACTATGTAGCCCAGGATGGCTTCAAACTTGCAGCAATCTTCCTGCCCCTTTGGAGTGCTGGGATTATAGTCATGCATCACCACACCCAGTCTTTCCTTTTTCTCATACCTGATCATTCAGCAAATCCTGACCATTTAACCTTTTAAACTGCTCTGAAATCTATTCCTTTCCTAGAAGACATACTATTATTTACTCATAGTATTAATACATAAAATAAACACCTATTTTGATGTGAATGTAAAAGTACTCATCAGGAAATAACTCATTACATTTCAGAGTTTAATGATACATCACAGATGAAAGCAAAACCTATCTTTGAACTTCACTTTCTGGGCCATTATCTTAGTAAGTTCAGGCACTAATAGGAAGGACTGCAAAAAGTTATATTCCTTGCCTAGGAATAGTGGCTCACACCTGTAATCCCAGCACACGGAGACTGAGGCAGGAGGATTCCCATGAGTTCAAGGTCAGCCTGAACAACATAGTGACATACTGTCTCCAAAGAAACAAAAAATAAACAAACAACGACAACAAAAGTTATATCCCTTAACTTAAAAATACACTTGTCAAAACTGGTAAGGGCCAGGGATATAGTTCAGCAGCACACAGCATCTGCCTGGCAAGTGTTGGGTCCTGAGTTTGATTCCTAGTACAAAAAAATGTAACAAACAAAAAAAAAACACTGGTACAAAAAATGAGATGTAAACAATACTGTTAAAAAAAAAAATTACAAGCATTATGAGAAAACCACTGTGTTGGGGCCGGGGATCTAGCTCAGCGGCCTTAGCACCTGCCTGGCAAGCGCAAGGTTGAGTTCAATCCCCCGTGCCGCAAAAAAAAAAAAAAAAAAAAGAAAACCACTGTGTTGAGCCAGTCACATATACTAGTCCATTTAATTTTCACAAAAACCCTTGCAAGGATAAAGAAACAAGCTTGAAAGGCTATCATATAACTATTGAGCAGTAAAAGCAGGCATCTGAACCCAGGTCCAGTCTACTTCAAACGTGACTGTTTTTAACAAACCACCTGCATTTCTTAACTGAGCAGATGTATACTTAATACAAGCAACAAGGCAAAACTAAACAAAAGGTCATATGGTAAATGTAAGTTTTTAAAATTACAGTAAAAGACACATCATCATTAATCCCTCTCAAAATACTTCCCCTTGCTTTGAATACATTTATCCAATCATTCTTTTTTTTTTTTGTACCGGGAATCTCACTCAGGACCTCACTGCTGCTAGGTAGACGCTGTGCCTTTGAGCTGTATCACCAGACCCCTATCCAGTCATTCTTGCCACTCTGAAGTCACCTTTCATGAATGTCTTTTTGAGATATGACCAAAAACATGGTGAGTGTTGCTGAATGCCATCCAACGGAAAGGTAGACTCCTAAAAACATCATAGGTGGGTCTTCATCTACCTTATTGAATGAACCTGGCACCATGTGACTTCTGCCTCTTCCCCAAAGTCAAACTGACCATGAAAGGTAAAAGTTTTGAACTGATTTAGGACCTCAAGGCAGTCACCAGGGTGCACAACTAACGACATTCACAAGAAAAGGATTTGCACAACTGCTTCGCAAAGTGGTAAGAAACAACAATGGGGAAGGGGCCAGGGATATAGCTCAGCAGCACAATGCCTGCCTGGCAAGCTCGAGGTCATGAGTTCGACTCCCAGTACTGAAAAAGCAAAATGAACAATGGGGAAGTATTTTGAGGGTGACTAACAGCCATGTTTTTTACTGTAATGAATGTTTTAAAATCTAAACAAACTGTATTTTCTTAATCACACCTTATCTAAGTTTAGAGGCAACTTCTGCAGTATTAGATATAACCAAAGGCTATTTATATCTTTTGAAATCAAATTTTTAGTATGGAAGAGTCTCACCAATATTAAAAATACACACTGTATTTTTGGTTTTCACTTGCCTTGTTGATTGTTCAAAAGCATTTTACAACTCTCCAAAATCACTCACTGTTTCAAGGAATAGTATCCAGGGTTAGGGATTTAGCTCAGAAGCATAAGCACCTGACTGGCAAGCATAAGGTTGTGAGTTTGATCCCCAGTACAAAAAAAAAAAAAAAAAAAAATCAAGGAATAATATGCAAATAAAATTCAAAATTAGATACTTACTAATAATGATGAGTAGCCCACTTTACTCACAGTTTTCACATACAATTCTCTCCTTCATTGTTGCAAGAAACCCATCAAAATAAGATTACCGTCATTTTACAGAGTAAGAGGGTAAGGCTCCCCCAGGTTAAGTAACATAAGCAAACTAAGAACTTGAGCCCATGTGTCTGATGATATAACCAATTCTTGCCATCTCAGTATGCTGCTTCTCTGGTTTAAAGAAGGAACCAAGATAGTTGTTCCTTGTGACAATGAGTGAAGAGAAAAAACAAAAAACACACACAAAAAAATCACTATGGTTTAAAAAGAAAATTGCTACAAAATTTAATCAAATATCAAACTGGGCCTGGTGGCACAGGCTTGTAATGCCAGCACTCTGGGAGGCTGAGGCAGGCAGATCATAAGTTTGAGCCTAGTCTGCACAACTAAGCAAGAGGAACTTAGTTTGGGAGATCCTTTCTCAAAATAAAAAATAAAAAATGGCCTGGAGATGTAGCTTAGTACAAAGCAACTGCATAACGCAAAAAAAAAAAAGTTTATTTTGGGCATATAACTGGTATGTCACATGAAACGGGGCTAGCCATTCCAATTTGAAATACTACTGTACCTAGCTGGGTGTGGTGGTGCATGCCTGTAATCCCAGCATTTGGGAGGCTGAGGCAGGAGGATCGCTTTGAGTTCGAGACCAGCATGGGCTACAAAGTGAGCTCAAGGCCAGCCTGAACTGCAGTGAGACCCTGTCTCAAAAAGACAAAAAAAGAAATACTATTGTACCTTTACATAGAGTACCACATCTGATTTAACTTTAATTTCATCTTTCTTAAAATCACATTATACTAAATAGGAATTAACCTTCAAAGGGAAAATGAAAAAAGTAACAGCAATTAGGTCTAGGTGGTACAATTTTTCAAAGGGAGGAATTTCACATTTGAAATTCTTCCCTTAAATTGTTTTAATATAGTAACACCTTTTTAAAATGCCATTACACAGGGTTGAGGATATAACTCAGCAACACAAGTGCCTGCACAAGCAAGCATGAGGTCCTGAGTTCCATTTCCAGTACCAAAATGCCATTATGCACACCTCTACCATATGTGAGTACTAACTAGGAGATATGAAAGATAGCTGACTGGCAAGTAAAACCTTTTACTGCCTTGGGGATTAAACCCAGGGCTGGCATATGTTAGGCAAGCACTCTACCAAACAGCTACATCCCCATCCCCAGGTAGAACTTTTTAAAATACGAAAACTAACTCTCAGGATAATGAAGACTCTAATGAAACATGAATACTCAAAACTCTTTCACGTCTCCATAAATCTTGCTAAAACAGGTGTTAAGAGGTGCTAAATTATTCTTATGTACTCAAGAGTCTGCTGATAAAAAATAGTTTAAAAAAATGGATCACTGTGACTTGAAAACCTCATTTATAAAGATTTTTATCACAATACTGTTTTAACTGGGCATGGTGGTACATGCCTATAATCCCAGCACACTCTGGGAGGCTGAGACAGGCAGATTGCTTCAAGTTCAAGGCCAGCCAGGGCTACAAAGTGAGTTCTAGGCCAACCTCAACTACCCGGTGAAGTCCTGTCTCAAAAAGACAAATAATAATAATAGTAATAATGATACTGTTTTAATGAGGTTTACAACAATTATTTTAAAAGCAAAAGCAGAAACAAATAAAAAAAAAAACAAGGCCAGGGATTTAGCTCAGTGGCTCAAGCACGCTTGCCTGGTAAGTGCAAGGTTGTGAGTTTGATCCTAGGTACAAAAAACAACAAGCTGGACCTGGTGGCACACGCCTGTAATCCCAGCACTTGGGAGGCTGAGACAGGAGGAATGTTGTGGGTTTGAGGCCAACGTGGGTCACAGGTTGAAATTCTTCAAGGCCAGCCTGAACGGCATAGTGAGACCCTGTCTCAAACAGACAAGGGCTGGGGATTTAGCTCAGCAGCCTAAGCGCCTGCCTCGCAAGCACAAAGTTGTGAGTTCGATCCCCAGTGCTGCAAAAAAAACCCACCACAACAACAAAAAACAACAAACAAAAATATTTTGTCAGGGCTGGGGATGTAGCTCGGTGGTAGAGCACTTTCCTGGCATGCATGATGTCCCACACAAAAAATTTAAAAATAAAAATGCCTTGTCAATTTAGTGCGTAATACAGTCTTCATTCTCATCTCAAAGACATTAAGACAGTCATCTTAAATTTTAGGTCAGTATCTCAAATATTTTCTACCAGTTACCTTAAAATGGTACTAAAACAAATACAGAAACAAGAGTTTTCAATTACTCATTACTGGAACTCAGAATTGTACACAGAAATTAAACCACAAAGCCTAAGCATGCTCAGCACTCAGACGAATAGTTAATCTGATTAGCATCATGGCTTTAATAGCCTATCAACTAATGAATTCTCTTTTACATTTTTGCACAAATTCTCTATTTTAACTTCTGAATAAAGCTGTTTAAGCTCTCAAAACCCAAGAATGTTTCTACTAAAAAAGTATTCTACATGTTTAACATCCCACTTGTACATTTGCAAAATAAAACTTATAAATGAATGATTTGCTTTAACAAAAGTACAGTAACATATGACATCACCAATAAAGAAATGGGCAATTCAAAACAGGTTCATTATCATTTCTCTTCTTCCATAAGTCACTTTTATAGTACACAAATAGCATTATAAAAGAAATATTTGTATTCCCCCCAGTTTATGACATATTTTAAGAATGAATCATTCAAATTGGGGTTATTAGTATTCCTAATTCCCATTCAACGAATATGTGTCTACATAATCACAATTATCATTACTGGAGTTATTTCACTCACTAGTCTTTTTTTTTTTAATTTATTTATTTTTTTTTGGTGGCACCAGGGATCGAACTCACAACCTCGCACTTGCCAGGCAGGCGCTTAGGCTGCTGAGCTAAATCCCCAGCCCTGTAGTCTTTATTTCTTAGAAAAGTATAAGTACAAAACTGCAGGAAATTTTGAAAGTATATGTTCGAAAATTTACTAAACTTCTGCGCAAATTGCAACCAGCAAATGGTTGAGAACAGATGTCACTACACCAACCCCAAAGGAAGATGAAGAAGGAATGTACTTACGTTTCAAAACAACGATCCACGTTGTCAGACATCAAAAGCAGCATACATAGCTGTTCAAGGGCAATTAGTTGCATGTCCCTTTCATCTCCCTGTCCCATCTGCAGCCATTCCAGCAATGTATCTGGATCCACATCTGCCATGGTTTTTTAAAAGCCTCTGCTTAAATTTAAAAAGTAAAGGGGAAGAGTTCTTTAAATATCCTCAATCAATCAACTTTGGTTTAACTTTTTTTTTTCACATTTATTATAACCAAACTTTCATGACACGTTCCTAGGAATTAAAAAAAACCTCCAAAATATGTCTGAATAAAGAGCTTAAAGCAATTTTCAACTTTCCCGAATCTTTGGGTTTAACGTTCAGATACACTAAATAAAAACCAGTTTTGCACAATAGTATAAGCTGATTAGGTTGCAGCTTAACTAGAAACCAGAGCTGTCTTTGTCAAAGATAGTCAAACAAGCTTTGGATCGCACTACTGCTATCACTAAGGTCTGCCAAAAGGCAAAGAACACCCACGAAAGCTTCTTCCCCTCTTGACCCAAAACAGCTCTTCAGATAAAGGTTAACCCAGTATTTCTAAGGAGACTAAGTTCTTTTGAGTTTCTCCTTTACCTCCAACTTGACAAATTCTGTCGACTTCTCAATTTACTTGCATTTTAAAGATACCCAAGTACGAACGATAATTACATACAAAATCTATTTACGAATAAAAAATTAGGAATTTTAGTAGCCTTGCCAACTGTTCTTAAAACTTTAAAGAAGAAATGTTAAAACTAAGTGCAACGGACTAACAGGTTACAAACCAGAATATAGGCCAATCTACGGCCTTTTCTCCATCCCCACGGGATGGGGCAGCTTAAAAAAAAATACAGAAGCCACCCCAGCAGTAAAGTCATCACAAACGCTCCTCGCAAGCGCCCTGAGCGGAGGACTGATTTGTGTCCCACGTAATCCAGGTGCAGATGTGGGAACCAAGCGGCAGGTCGCCTTGGGCACCCAACGGCGGTCACCAGAGGGGCTGACCCACCATCCTGGGCCCAGGCGAGTCCGACCCGGAGGCGCTGGCGCTAAACCCCGCTAAGTTAGCTACCTGTGGGTCTCGCAGGAGGGGAAAGTTGTGGAGGAGAAGCGGCGAGCCTGCGAGCTCCAGAGGAGGCCGCCGAGCCCGGGCCCGGAACTCTGAGGCCCGGCGGGACGTCCCTGGTCCCCGCCGAGAGGCGGACCCTTCTCAAGGGCACCGGGAGCCCTGCGTGGGCTCTGGCGCCGACCAGCCAGGCCCGGCCGCCGACAGGGCCCGGGAAGGGAACAAAGGGGCCAAGCCGGGGAGCCGGCAGTAGCTCAGCGGGCTTCACCCGGCGCCGGGGTCTCGTCCCCGCCCGCCGCGGGGCGTCGCGGATCCCGATCCCAGGCCCGGACCTTCCGATGGCCCGAAGCGCTCCGGCCCGCCCTCCCCACAGTCTCTCACCCAGGCCAGTCCTCCCAAACTGCTCCGGTCCAGCTCCGAGCAGGCCGCGGGCAGAGCCAGGCCCGGCCGCGGCCCTCGAGTTCCCAGGAAGCCGCAGGCCGCGCAGGTCGAGCTGGGCAGGCGGCACAGGAAAAGCCGCGTCTCGTCCCTCCCCTTCCTCCGCGGGGGCCTGGTGACAGGGAAGCGAGAGCTTCCTCCCGAGAAGCGGCAGCCAGCGCAGGTCCGGCCCTGGCACGCGGCTCCTCAGGGCCTGCAGTTCAAAGGGAGGCTCGCGAGCTGCAGCCGGCGGCGGCGAGGGCAGGCCGCGTCCATCGCGGCCCGGGAGGGGGAAGGGAGGCGAGGCGAGCGAGCGCCGGGCGGGGAAGCGACGGAGGGCAGCGGAGCCGGCGGAGGCGGAGCGACTGGGCCCGCCCGGCGGCGACCCGCGGTGGCCACCTGGGGCGCTGCGGAGACCGCCGACCCGCGGCGCTGGGCGTTCTCTCCCCGAGGCCGCGGGCCCCTGCTGAGGGCTTTCTAAGCTCCGCCCTGGTGCCCGCCTGGCTTCTCAATCAACCCGAGCGCGCCCCCCGCACCCCGCGCACAGTGGCGCGCGCACGTCCGGCTTGTTCTACGCCGCGCCTGGTGCCTCGCGCGCTGCGTACCCGCGCGGCGGCCCCGTCCGCGTCCTCGTCCGCGTCCTCGTCCTCGTCCCCGTCCTCGTCCCCGTCCCCGTCCTCGTCCTCGCTCCGCGCGCGGAAGTGCGTCGCGTGAGGAAAAGCGCCTCCCTTCGGTGCTGGGTTGCAGGCCGTCCTGCAGTTCCCCAGAACGAAAGCCTCTCACAACTCTGGGAAGTAGGTACAGCGTGGTCGACTGCGTCCTCTCGCCATTGCACAAATCGAGGCTCTGGGGAAGCGCACGTTCAGGCCCGATGGCGTCCCCAGGACGAAGAGCCCCGGAGTGGATGTGAGCTCTTTTTCTGTGGTTTGTGGTCACAAGTACTTCGTGATTATTTTTTTCAAGCTTATTTCACGCGCCCCGAAAATACACAATGCCTGCTCTAGGATAAACTCGAATGTAATTAACTGAGTACAGGGTTTGTTTTTTTAACCAAGAAATTGATTCCCTGAGTTTGTGAGGTAAGTCGAACTACCCCGGGCTCCTACCGTGCGTACATTTTTTTCATATTTTAACCAAAAAATATTTTATGATAGTATTTGAGATGTGATCCCTTAATCAGAGGAGCTGTATTTTTTTTGTTATTCATAAAGAATCAGTATTTAGGAAATTAAAAGACTTGCATTTCAAACCGCTATCACAGGTAATAGTAGGCTCCCATAACAAATCGAATCAAGAGAACATGCTAGAAATTATAACTTTCTCATTGAAAGTACAACACATGAGAACAATTTTTAGAAGCTGTGAGTGTGAGTTGCAGCTACTAGGAAAATCTTCGAAGGAGGAAGTGACAGGCGTTCCTTATGAACTTGAAAAGGCACAGAATGGACACTGAAAAGAAAGGGAAAGACCAAAGGACGTGAGTCCTCAGCAAAGAATCAGTGTTAAGCAACAGGAAGGAGATAAAGTTTGGGCTATAGTATGAAGGGCCTTTAGGCTATCAAATGAATGTAGAAACTAGGCTGAGCTAAGTAACAAATTCTTGACTAGAGTACTAGAAAAGTCTGCATAAGTCTTAGGAGGACTTATCTAGCAAGAGTGTCCAGAATGGCTAAACAAAGCTACATAGACAAGAGATTAGCTGAGAGTTGATGAAATGCTGGAACAGTGGAGAAGAGGAAAGCACAGATATTGGCAACAAGTACAGAGAAGAGATAAACATAAAGACATTTTAAAAGGAGATATATTAGGAGCCCGGGATATAGCTCAGAAGTAGAGCACTTGCCTGGCACAAGACCCTAGTTCCTTTCCTGGTGCAGCCAAAAAAAAAATTTTTTTTTGTTTTTTTTTTTAAACCCTTACCTTCTTGGAAGCCAGGGAAACTGATGCTATTAAAAGAAAATAGAGGGCTGGGGATTTAGCTCAGCGGCACACGTGCCTGCCTGGCAAGCATGAGGTCGTGAGTTTGATCCCCGGTACCAAAAAAAAAAAAAAAATAGTTAAGAAAAGTGACCTAAAGTCTTACGTATATTTTTGTGTATTCCTGCACCATCTTTACCTAACTCCTCATTTCCTATTCTGAAGATTAAAAATAATGCTGTGCTTTTAAAAAAAAATATGCTGTGACTTTTTATTTATTTATTTTTTTGGTGGTGGTGATGGTACTAGGGATTGAACTCAAGGCCTTCCCACTGAGCTACATTCTCAGTCCTTTATTTAAATTTTTAATGTTGCAACAGGACCTTGATAAGTCAGTAAGGTACCCAGACTGGACCTGACTTTGAGATTCTCCTGCTTCAGCTTCTGTGAGGGCAGGGCTTAAAGGTGTGCCACACCACACCTGGCCAAACATGCTGACTTTTGATGTGCTTTTTAAAAGATTATTATATATATTTTTGTTGTTGTTGTTCTGAAGATTAAAAAACAGCTTGCACATGTTAAGCGTGATCTCTACCACTAAGCTATATGAGCCCCTGTGACATTGTTATCTGTGTGCGCGCGCGCGCGCGCGTGCACACTGAAGATTAAACTCAGAGCCTCCATCATGCCAGGCAAATGCTCTACCACTGAGCTTCACCCCTAGTCCATGTTTTTATTTTGAACTCAAACATGAAAGAATTTTATTATGAGATCCCAAGAGTATTAACAAAAAGGATTGAAGTCCTAAAGAAAAGTAAAGATCCAGATGAAGGCAACTGATCAAACTTGAATACATGTCCAGAGAAGCCAGGAAGGCTGGGTAGGTAGCTCAGTAACATTGCATTTGCCTAGTGTGCTTGCGGCCCTGGGTTAGGTCCCCATCAGTACCCTCCATGGAAAGAAAGAAAGAAACCAGAAAATGTTTATATGTTGTTATTTAACCTTGATACCAAAACTTCAAGAATGTGGGCTTTTGAGAATTGCTGTATGCCAGCCACAATGTAAGGCCCAATGAGTCAGTCACAGAACCTCATCCTCAGTAAACTATAAAAAATGTAGAAGGTGGATGCAAACA
>RJWT010026368.1:0-15841 GCA_004365215.1 Cuniculus paca | reverse complement strand
AGCCCCTCCAGAGGGGGTGCAGGGCCAAATGGACTCCAACATCGGAGAGGGGTCCTCAGATGACAGCAAAGTGATGACTGACAGCACCGGGGAGGCAGCGGATGCTGAGCGGGAGGGAGCACACAGACTTACGCTCACAGTGACGCGATGAGCAGGTCTCAGCAATGGGCGCTCGCTCGGTGAGCAACACAGAAAAATCCCTGCTTTTGTGTAGAGAGGGGTGGGACAAGGGAATCGAGCAATTCAAATACTTCAAAGCAGAGACAGTGCTCACACCCCGAGATCACTTGGAGCTGGGGCCTGGCCTCACACAGAGGAGAGCTGAGGGGTAGGGAGCCAGCCAGGGGAGGTCTGGGTGTGCTCCTGGCAGGGACATCACTGTGACAGACCCCGGGCCAAGTCCTCAGGGAGGAAGAGGGGGGAGGAGGGTGGGGGTGAGGTTCAGGCCATGGTAACCTCCAGGTCATTTTAAGGGCATGGAGAGGGAGGCCCCAAGGGTCTCACTTACTGCTTGGAAAGGGCGCTCCAGCTGTTGTGACTGGGATGGGGCGGGGAGGGCCGAAGCAGGGAGACCACGGAGCCACTGAAGGATTCTCGGGGCTGGACGGCTGTGGCCTGGCTGTGGCAGCATGGAGGTGAGGAGGGCACTTGCAGTTTGCATCTGAGGAGAGGCCAGCACGATGGCCTGGTCCAGGCTTGGAGCGCAGGAAGGGAACCGTGGGGGGAGCGAAGTGGCCAGGGCGGGGGTTGGCATTTGCTGAGGAAACGGGGTCCCAGGGCGCTGGTTTTGGCTTCCTGTGGCTGGAGATCAGGCACCTGCTTCCCGGCGTAGGGTTCAGCATCTGAGAGGCACTACCTGGCCGCTGATGGGAAATACGGGCGTGGCGTGGGGTTGCACCCTTGCCAGGCACAGTGGACTGGGGAGGGTGGCGAGGTCCAGGGTGTCAAGGCTTGGGAGGAGTGGACAGGGGGCTGGAGCAGGGCCACTGTGCCAGCGGGAGAGTGAGGCGCTGGAGCCGGGATGGGAGAAGGCGTCAGGAAACACCCAGAGGGCTGCGGACTGAGGGGCTGGGGACAGTCCCTGGCCCCCAGGGAGAGGGTGAGGGCCACCCTTGGGGACTTCATCCGGTGGTAGAGGCCCTGTGCAGGACAGGGTGGAGGCGACTGCCGCGGAGCCTCGGCAGGGAGGAGTCCAAGTTGTGCAGAAGACAGCTGGGCTGGGGTCCCACCTGGTAAATTCTGCCACACTGGATGCTACTCGGGTGGCACAGGAGGGCGCAGTGGCTGCTGAGCGACCTGCCGGGGTTTTGGCTCTAGGCAGCCTGGGGGTCTCGGGTGAGGCCAGAGGCCCGGCACAGGCCCACCTGCGTGTGTGTGCGTGGGGCAGTCTCCTCATCATGGGGTGCAGCACCCAGAGGGCATCCAGGGAGGGGCAGGGGGTGCAGGGAGGGGCTACCCCGGGTTTCCAGAGACCTGGGCCTTGCAGGTGTGCAGGTCGTCAGTTCAACGCGCCGCCGGGTGCGGGGACAGCAGCTGGAGCGGCCGGGTGCCCGCGTGCTCGGGGAGGGGATCAGGCCCAGGGCAGACGGCAAGGCCTCGGTCTACGGGCGCTGTTGCCGGGCGCCCTCCCTGCTATGCGCCTTCTGGCCGCCAGGGCGCGCGCTCACTTCGACTTCGAGCTCGGAATTCAGGGGCGCAGGGAGTCTGGGGAGCGGTGCGGGGTGCTGAGGCCGCTTCGCGCCTCGTCCTTGAGGACGGTTGTCCGTGCGGCGAGAGCGCAGCCGGTGGGCTCGGCTGTGGAGGAAGAAGGGAGCAGCTGCATGAGTTTTTAAACTAAAAATTTTTTTTGTAGACTTGGTCTCTCTGTGCAGTTCAGGCTGGCCTTGAATTTCCTGTGTAGCCCAGGCTGGCCTCAAACTCGCAGAGATCCTCCTGCCTCAGCCTTACTTCTCACCTCTTTTCCTCAAGTGCCACACGCTTTCCGCATAGGTCTGGCTGCCTCCCTGAGGAGTGCCTCCTTTGTGCTGCACGCTTTCCCTCTGCCCTGAGTGCCCTGGGTATCTCAGGACGATTTGGAGGTAAAGGTCACAGAGCTGCCGTGCCGATTGGGAAGGGCCACGAACCACAAGGATTTTTTTTGGGGGGGGGCGTCACACCCCTTGAGGCTGTTTTACAGTAAAGATAAGGCACGAAGCGCTGGCAGGAGAGGACTGAGAAAGATGATGGTTTCAAGGATACCCCAGAGGGACAGGCTCGGGGAGCTCAGGGCCGTGCACGGGCAATGGGGGCGGCCCGTGCCATGGACAGCTCCCAGTCCCCGGCGTGTGTCCTGGGAAAGGCTATGGCTTTCTTTCCTTGTCCCTGAGGCCGACTGGGAAGCTTGCCCGGTCCTCTGCCGCGTGCTGAAAAGGAGGCGGGGCTGGGACGAAACGAGAGACCTTTAAACAGAGCTTCGTGGAGCGTTCCCCACGTTGTTCAAAGCTGGACCGTCCGACGCCTGCGCTGGCGAGGGCTTGCCAGTTCCCATTGCGACATCGGCTGCCTCTTCCCGAAAGCGTCTTCTCAAGGTCACCCCAGCTTGCTGGCCCTCGCCTCCTTGACCTCCTGCCAGGGCCCCACCGTGACTCACGGCCGCTGTCTGCTCTCCTGGGCTGCACGCGGGACGGAGCCTGGCATCCTCTCGCCACCCCTGCGCCCGCAGCATCTGCTCACAAGTCCTTTACGCCGCACGAAGACGCCTCGGCCTCCTGGCCCCAATCCCGCTGACGCCCACCGTCCTCCAGGCGCTGAGCCGAGCCGCTGCCCTCTCCTCGGGGGTGAATCCTCGGACCAGGATCTCGGTGCCTTCAGCCGCCTTCCTCTTACTTTGCAGTTCTCTGGGGCTTCTGTTTAGCTTTTGCTTTCTCGGAACCTCCGTGTTTCCTTCTTAGGCTCCTTCCCTGCAGAGGGTGAGCGGGCACAGGCTGAAAACGCCAGGGGCAGCGAGAGAGGAGGAAACCTGCTCTGGCCACCGTGCGAGGCCTGGCTCGCCGTGCAGGGGAGCTTGGTCCCCCAGCCTCCCGCGGGTGCCGCAGCCAGGCTCCTGCTTCCCGCGTCCCTCAGGTGGGCAGCCGGGCCTCCTGACCCCTGCCCCTTTCCTTTCCGCCGGATGATCCTGCCCTCCACACGGAGGAGGGAGCGCGGCTTTGTGGCGAGTTCGAGTTGCTGCTCCACCTGGGAATAGCGCGGGGACTCGGGCCGACCCACTCCAGCGCTGAGGCGCCCTCTCCGCGTCTCCAAGTGGGAAGAGAGCAGAGTTGTGGGAGGATGCGGAGGTGCTGCAGATGGGGCGAGTGGGACCCGGGCCCTGTCCGCTCCCCAGCCCTGGGCGCGGCTGAGGGTCTGCATCCTACGGCCTGGCTCAGGTCAACTGTGCTTCCCGTCGACCATCTCTGAGTGCTGCTGTTCCCCTCTGGGGCTCACTCCTCCCTCTGGGTCTGTCCACCTGGGGTCCCCAGAGAGCAGCTTCGGGGTGTCCCACGGAGAGATGGAGGCAGAGCTCACGGGCTCCCTGACACCTGCTTCCTCCCCGGGTTTCCCCACAGGGCTTTAGCTCCTCGGCCCCATTACAGGAGGGCTTTGGGGTGCACGTCCTTTAACAGCTCTGCACGGCCGCTCTTCTCTGCTGGTTTCTGCCCTTCCTTAGCTCAGTCCTTCTCCCCTCCCTGTCCAGCAGTTGGGCATGCCACCTTGTCCCTGACACCTGTCACACCGTGGCCTGCAGGAGCCCCGTCTTTCCCTGCCCAGGGCCCCTTGCAGTCCTAGGTATTCACGGAAAGACCCGGGAGGATGTGTGCTGGTCTCGAACAGCCTTCAGCCCCATGCAGCCCTGAGGCTGTCGGGTTGGGAAAGCAAGTGCTGTTTGGCCAAGATCCTGGACCCGGGGAAGAGCTGGCCAGCACACACGAGTTAAATGGGTTTTTCTTGAGTCCATGTTCCTCCCAGGGAGAGTCCCCAGCCACCACCACCATCGGCAGAGCCGTGCCACAGAGCGCCTGGGAGTGGTGTCTGCCCAGATCGCTGCAGTTTTGGGGATGCGACCCAGGGTCCCGAGCACACGAGGCCAGCGCTCACCTCTGAGCTGCAGCCCAGCCCTTTGTACATACGGAATTTTGAGACTTGCTGGGCTACCCATCTTCCCTCCACCCCTCGAGGAGGTGGGGTCACAGGGAGGTGTGTGCCACTGCGCTGGCCAGGTCCCCGCTCTGAACGTCTTGGTCCCCTTCCACCGTGTGCAGCCTGCCCATCCTCACACTCCTCCCACGCGTGGCCCCAGCAGAAGGCCCTGTCTGCTCAGCCTGGCCGATTCTCGGCTCGTCCTGGGCAGGCGGTTGCTCTCCCAGCAGCGGGAGGTCAGGCCCTGTGCATCCTGTTCATTTTAGTTTCTGCTGTGATAGTTGGCGCAGGGCTGGGGATGAGATGCGGGGGCTCAGTGAGTGGCAGTGAACCGCAGAATAGGCGACAGTGTCCACGCATGCCGCAGAGCAGTCTGGGTTGTTGGATTATCTGAGGAATGGGGTAAGGAGGAGCGGGGGTCAGAGGCCAGTGTGATGGTGCCAGTTTGCATTTCGATTGCAGATGCCCACAGGGTTAGCGGTGTGGGGCGGTGCCTGTGCGTCACCTCAGCCCTCTTCAGGCCACAAATTCAGGCCCAGTGGAGCTGAGAATTCTGCTCAGGGTCTCGTGAATTGGAAGCCAGGGTGCTCCAGGCTGTGTCCCCCACATGGCTTCAGTTCTGTGCGGTTGTGGGGCTGAGCTGCCTGTCACCTTCTGGCTGTCACCGAGGCCTCTGGGAGCTCCTAGGAGAGGTCAGCCGCAGCTCTTGGCCATGAGGGCCCTCCCCAGGACCTCACACTTGCTCACCTGAAGTTACAGGTGTCAGGCACCGTGCTCCAGTAATAGGAAGGTGACTGTAACGGGATCCTTCCGGAGGAGCCCTTTCTAGGACTTGCCTCCTTAGATTCCCAGCGGGAATAATCTCCCTATTAATTACCTCACAGCCAACTGATTGGGGACTTCAGTGAGTCTGTAAAAATTCTTTGTGTCCTAACAGGCGTCTATTTCCTGTCACTCTAATGAACTCCCTGAGACTGAGCGGTTTATGTTCATTTTGGGTCATGGTTCTGAAGGCTGGGACCAAGAAGGGCACGGTGCCAGGGAGGGCCTCTTGCTGCTTCCTCCTGTGGTGGAGAGTGGGAGGGTGTTATGACTTAGACTAAAATGTCCCCCCAAAGTCTCCCGTGTGCAGAAGGTGGCTGGATCATGGTGGGCTACACTCACCCGTGGATTCATCCATGGATGAGTTCACAGCTGACTGCTGTCGGAAGGTGGTGCTGGTTGGAGGTGGCCTCTGGGGTGTGGCCTGGAAGGGTTCCTCTCCCTCCCCGGCTCCTCCCCTGTCTCTCTGCTTCCCAACCGATGTGACCCGAGCAGCTGTCCTCCACCAGGCCCTTCCATGGTGCTGCTGTTGTCCTCCCCCAACCAACACCGACTAGGGACTGAAACCTCTGGAACTGTGAGTCAAATAAACCTCTCATCCTTAAATTACAGGTGTCAGGTGTTGCACTCCAGGAACAGGAAAGTGACTGCAACAGAGGGCTGTCATGGGTGTGTGGAAGAGGAGACTGGGGGGGGATGTACTTCTCGGCAGTCTTCCTCACGCAGCAGCTGACCCCTCTGCAAGAGCAGAGCTCTTCTCCATGGCAGGAGGCTCCGCGCAACGCCCAGGTGCCTCCCACATCAGGCACAGGGACCAAGCCTCAACCTGAGTTGTCAGGGGACAAGCTGTTGTCACCCCACGGCAGAAGGCAGACAGCCCATCACACCACACTCTGGGAGATCACACAGCGGGGCAGGAGTCTGGGGGCCATCCGTTTCCCACCGTGTGTGCGCATGTGTGTGTTCATGCACGTGTGTGCATGTGAGTGTGTGTTTGTGCAGGTGTTGAGGCTCTGGGCTCTGCCTTTAAAGTTATAAAAATTATTTTAGTGTTACAAATTCATGGAGTACAATGTGGTAATTCAATACATGTATGGAGTATGTCATGTAATGATCTGATCCGGGTCATCCACATTTCTGTCTCCTTAAACATTTAAATGCTTTTTGATTAGCAGTCATAATCATCTGTGTTTATGGGGTGCGGTGTGATGTTTCAGGACATGTGCACAATATGTGCCGGCCAAATGGGGCAATTCATGTTTCCATCTGTTGTCTTACCTTGGTGTCTGCAGCCTCCCGGTGCCTCTCCTCGCTCTTCACAAACTGTGCGACAGGTGATCGTGAGCTGTGGTCCGCTGGGAGCTGCAGAACCATGTTCTTTCCCTGGCTGTGCTGGGTCCCCAGCTCTGGCCTCTCGCTGTTCTCCCCCAACCTTTTCCAGCCTCCTGTGGTGACGTGGTGCAGTCTGATTGGCCTTTTAAAAACCTTTACACGAGTGTGCTTTGGCCACACATTCACTAAAAAACATTCACACACAAGAGAGGAAGATATATGGAATTCATCTGTCTGCTTCTGAATTATTTCACTTCATAATGACTTTCCATTCCACCCAGTTTGTTTCAAATGATAGATTCTCTCTTTCTCTTTCTCTTTCTCTTTCTCTTTCTCTTTCTCTTTCTCTTTCTCTTTCTTTCTTTCTTTCTTTCTTTCTTTCTTTCTTTCTTTCTTTCTTTCTTTCTCTCTCTCTCTCTTTCTTTCTTTCTTTCTTTCTTTTTCTCTTTTCTTTCTTTCTTTCTTTCTTTCTTTCTTTCTTTCTTTCTTTCTTTTTCTCCTTTCTTTCTTTCTTTCTTTCTTTCTTTCTTTCTTTCTTTCTTTCTTTCTTTCTTTCTCTGCATGCCTAACACTCCACTGTGCATGGGTGCTCCACTGTCCACTTACAGTGTGGCAGGCACCCAGGCTGGCCCCGCATTTTCACTATTGTAAATGGTGCCACAGAAACAAGGGCATGCTTGTGTCTGTGTGTGATTTCATTTCCTTGGCTGTGTACCCAGGCGCACGATGGCGGGGTGATAGGCTGGGTTTATTTTGAGTTTCTTGAGGAGCTGCTGTACCATTCTCCACCATGGCTGTCCCAACTCCTGCTCCCACCAGCAGGGTATGAGAGTTCTCTTCTCTCCGCATCCTTGCCAGCATCTGCCATTGTCCTTCTGATAACAGCCATTCCAGCAAGGGCGAGGCGATGTCTCATTGTGGTTTTGATCTGCATTTCCCTGATGACTAACGAAATTAAGCATTTTTTCATACATTTGTTGGCCATTTTGGATTTCCCCTTATGGAAAGTGTCTATTTGCATCTTTTGCCCCCTTTTTAAATTATTGAGTTTTTAAGATGCCTTATGTATTCCTGTTTTTGTTTTTTGGTGGTGCTAGGGATGGAACCAGGGCCTTGCACACTCTAGACCAGTGCTCTGCCCCTGAACCACACCCCCTAGCCCTGCACGGTGGCCCTTAATCCATCGTCAGGGGAATAGTTTGCGAAGTATTTTTTCCCATCTTGTCGGGTGCTTCGTCACTCTGTTGATTGTGTGCTGTGCGGAAGCTTTTCAGTTTGTTATAATCCCATTTATCTATTTTTACTTTCATTTCCTGTGCTTTTGGTGTTGTATCCCGAAAAATCACTGCCTGTCTCAATGTCTTGAAGTGCTTCCTCTGTTTTCCTTTAATAGCTCTGTGCTTTCAGGTTGGCCTTTGAAGTTTTGATGGACATTGATTTTATCTCATCAGGTTATTCCATATAATTGAAAGGATTGGTATTGTTTTTTAAAATCCAGCAGATATTCCCTGGAGAAAACAAAGCCCACTTCTCCTTGTTCTTTCTACTTATACTAGTTCATGGAGTTTCCTAAAAGTTGAATGCTGATTGGCTTGAGAAAAGGAAACTTACTGGTTGACAAAATTGCATTAAACTGAAGAGTAGTGTGTTTTGACTTATTTGGAGTCTGAATATCTAGGAGGAAACATATCAAAACTTCATGCTGGTTCTACACCATGGGACGCACATAGTCTATCATTTCATTCTTCTATTATTTAGTTTTAAAAACACATCTTTTAGGATGTAGCTCTTATTAGATGTTGTGTTCTCAAGCAGGAAGGACAGAGCTCCCCTCGGCTCCATGAGTGGACAGGCAGGCTCCCTGGGGTTGTGGCTCAGCCTTGCCTGTCCCTTGTCTGTTCCCCAGGGAGACCACGTAGCCACAGCGTGGTCTCGAAGGACCCATTCACCTCTTTCAGCAGAGCCACAGTACATCCTCGGCAGCTCTCGAGAGATGCTGGGCCACCCACCTGCTAGGTCACATTGGGTTTTCCTGTCAAGAGAATTTCTCCAGTGCCAGAAAACACACATGGTCGTGCTCTCTGGAGAATCCAATGGTCGGCCTGAGGTGAACAGCGCTGGTCTTCTGGACGTGGCCTGCAGGACTCCCTTGGCCATGGGTCCCATCCCAGCTCTGCTCTCCTTTCTGTGATCTCACCCTCTGCTCCAGTGGCCACAGTGGTCTCCTGGCACCATGCCACCGCATTTCCCACAGGGGCGACACAAAGACCCTTGAGACTCTGTCCTCCCCATGCCTCCTAGAAACCGCCTGGGCTCAGGGCCTGAAGCTGCAGCTGTGTCCACGGCACAGCAGGGTCAGTGTGGCTGCACGGTTACGTCCACGGCACACACGTGATGTCTGGAAGTGGCGGTGCTCATGCCTGCGTGTCTGTGGGGCCTGCGTGTGCGCGTGCGCTGTTTGTGTTTCTGGCTGACGCTGTCTGTGGGCGTCTGCAGGAAGGGCGGAGCCTCTCCTTACCGCAGCTCGTCGATCTTGTCCTCCCTGTGCTTGGTTTACGACCCACACATCCCCAACCGTCTGTCTCGGCTGCCTTGCTGGGCGCCTTTGTTCCTCTGCAGTGCTTCATTATTTTTAAGTGCTGGGAAGCCCATGGGAGAGGGGCTGGAGTTCATCACAGATTATTTTTAATAACAGAATTCTAGAAGGAACCAAAGAGCTGTAGGTCACTGGCAAACTTTTTTCCATTTGTGAAGAAGACTCCACTTTCAGCATTATTTTGCATGTCGCCCTTCCAGCTGCCCAGGCGGACTCGCAGGACAGGCAGACGCAGATCCTGTGTAGGAGGAGGGTGCGGTGAGCAGGGAGCACGGCAGGGATCCTGGCGCAGGTGTGCTGCGTGGGTCTGGGTCCCCGTGAGCAGGAGGGGGATCCGAGTCCAGGTCCCAGGTTCCACGCCCTCCTCAGCCACGCCCTGCCCCTTTACGCTGATCTGCTCGACTCCTTGCTGCTCAGTTTGACCCAGATAAATGCACCAAGCATCTGGCGTCTGCCAACTGGGGGCATGGCGCTGAGCCTGTGTGTGTGTGCGCGTATCTGTGTGTGTGTGTGTGTGTGTGTGTGTGTAAGCAGGACTGCACTGTCCCCGGCGGGAATAGGCCCTGGCGACCCAGCTCTGAAGGTGCAGGGCTTGAGGACCCACTGCCTAAGTCCACTGCCTCAGGGCCTGGCCTCTGGAGATGCGCATGCTCCTTCTCAGCCTTGGGTGCCCCGGGGTGCAGGCTGTTTGCCTGCCTCTCCTTTCCTCCTCCTTTCACCCAGCACCCTGCTTGCCCAGCGCCTGGGAGGTCTGCAGCTTCACCCTGCGTAGGCCTGGAGAGTCAGAGATCTCCAGGGGAGCAGGGTTAGGAGGAGCACGCAGTTCTGGCTGACAGCATGCAGGTTTGTTTCAAGCTGCTTTTGTCAGATGTGCTTCTTCTGGTAGAAAGAGCTCACTGCACAAACCCAGGAGAAAGACCAGTCCTAGAAATCCCAGGGGTCCCTGCCCCGAAGGTCCTAGGAGACCACGCCCCGAAGGGCCTAGGAGACCACGCCCCACAGGTCCTAGGAGACCAGGCCCTAGGAGACCACGCCCCACAGGTCCTAGGAGACCACGCCCCACAGGCCTTAGGAGACTGTGTCCTGAAGATCTAGGAAAGCTTCAATTGATTCAGGACCTTGAAACGACCACGAGAGGGCAACTAAAAACATTCAGCAAAGACAACTTCCAGAACTGCTGAAGAAAGTGACGAGAATGACGGGATGAGTGTGTTTGGGAGGTGGGTATTTTGAAGGGGATTCACACAGTATCTTTTACTGTAGTAAGTTTTGAAAAGAAAGTGGGAAAATATTCACCGTACATTTTGAGCCATTCTTGAGTATTCGAACCAAGGTAACTGAAACCGTTATTGGGGGTCTTGTCTAACCCTCTGTGTCTCTATTAAGGAAAATGCGCCCCTATATTTGTATTTCACATCCCGCACAGCTTATCTCCATTATAAGGCAATTTTGATAGGTGGGACGATTGTAAAGTTTGAACATATCCGATGTGTTTTCTTCTATCTCCAAGTGTGAGCGTGAGCCCTGCCGGCAGTCGCCCAGTGCTGTGCAGCACACTGGATTGTCACACATCCTGATGGCATATGTGTCACTGGCGTGCAGAGGTGTCAGACACAGGAGCTGTGCCAGCAGTGAGGCCCCTTCCTCCCTGCCTTACATGGCTTTGCCTTCAAAGAGGGGACACTGTGACACTGAGCGTAAAGAAAATGACTCGGAGTTGCTCTGATCTCAGCCCAGAAGGTTGAGATCGGGGCAGGCAGGGGAGGAGGGGTTAATGCACAGGACAGGGACCAGCAGCAGTGACTGTCCCATGTGGGCCACAGAGCGGGGTCTCACATCTGGTGGCCCTGAGGCCATCAGCAGTCGGTGCCCTTGGGGCTCAGCCTCTATTTTCAGGGAGGTGTGGACCAAGCCTCTGGTGGCAGGCAGTCTCCCGTTGCTGTAATGAATACCCAAGGCTGGGGACTTTATAAAGGAAAGAGGTTTACTTAGCTCACAGTCCCAGTGGTTCAGGAGTGTGGTGGCAGCATCTGTGTGGCTCTGTGAGACCTCATGTGGGTGGCATTATGGTGGCGGTGGTGTGAGAGGGAGGTCGCATGGTGAGAGGGGAAGCCAGGGGGTCTGGGCTTGCTCCTTCCTGCCGAGGAGCTCACCAGGGGAGCTCTCACCCATCCATCCTTCCAAGGGCAGTGCCTTTGGTGACTAATTACATCCTCACCGCTGCAGCCACCAACCTGGGACCTTTGGGAGACACATTAGACTGGTCGTGGCGAACCTATGGCACGTGTGGCGCAGCAGGCTGTTTGTGTCATTGAAAAGGTTCGCCATCACTGCACCAGACCATATCCTGAGCATCGAACTTCCAGGACCCCATGGTTGTGCATTGCTACTCCAGCAGCCTGAGCCCATGGCCCGGCAGCTGGCTCCCCAGACCCCCAGCGGTGTCCTCCTGGGCGGGCTGGCTGGCTTGACACTGGACCCACTTCTGGCTCATGCATGTGGCGGCTGACTGCTCCTCGTCTTTGGGACCTGTCCCTTCCCAGGGTGCGCCTGGGCCTGGTTCCGAGGAGTGGTGGTCCTCACAGTCTCAGCCAAACTCTTCATTCATCTGCACCTTCCTTCCTCATGGGTCCTGTGGCAACCAGCACTGGGCTCCATGTCACAGGGATTTGGAGGGAGAGACTTGCTGGGGCCTGACGGAGGCTATTCTAGCCCGAGTAATCACTCTTCCAACTTGTCCTTGAAATACACAGGAAAGTCCAGAAGTGACGGAAGGCCTGGGAACAGTATTAACAATTGCTGGCCTTAGTGGGACTTCCATTGTCTTCAGGAGCTCAGCCGAGGGCATTTCCACCGTGAGGGGCTTGGTTGGCAGAGGTAGGAGAGGTCGTGCTTGCCCTAGTCAAGGTCTCTGGTTATCGCTATGCCCTGTGCAGGGATGCCACTGGTCTGTCCCACCCTGGACCTTGCCCCCTGCCTGTGTGCAATATGGGGAGGAGGAGGGGCAGATAGGTCACCTGGAATGCAGGCCGTCACAGTCCCCAAGGTGCATGCTGCTGGCACTGCAAAGGGTGAGCCTGGCCACTCCGTCTTCTGCATGGTATATCTGGTGGAAGAGGACCAGGCCCTCCCCATATTATGAGGGCACGTAAGTCCTTCAGTGTAGCAGAACACCGACTGTCCAGCCCAGGGAACCAGGTGTGAGGGTCTGACACCACTGCGGTGACGCCTGGACCCCAGCAGCTCTACCTCTGGCTTCGTTCACAGGGGCCTTCAGCCAGGGCCCCAGGGCAGGCGCAGAGGGGACCGAACTGCATCTTCTGTTCACAGGTTGCATGGGCCAAGTTTCCAGAAAATTTGGGTCAAGGGACATGCTCTGAACTGAGCTCGCTGACTATAGCTGGAAATGTAACTTTTTGCAATAATTACTTTTAAGAAGAAATAAGCAATGGTCTAAAGAGCTATATTTCATGATCTTAGTGAACTAGAAAGAAAAACGTGGTGATTAGAATTGCTCAAGGTGGTGAAAGGCAGCAGGCTGGGGTACATTCTCACAGGAGAAAGAATTGGAGACCCCAGCACTGGACCTGGGTGTGCACAGCCACCCTGGAACTTGGCTCTGCACACTGGAGCCTGGATCCATGTTGGCACCCAGATGTCCATGGGGGCGTGAAGGACCGAGCTGGCCAAAAACCACTCCCGCAGGCCGGGTGGACCTGGGTGGCCCCTAGAATCCCCAGGAAAAGGTCAGAGGAAGAAAAGAGCAGTAATGAAAAGATAGTAGCTCCAGAGATGAGTAAGAGGAGAGCAACCTTGGGGCAACAGGGCTCCTGTGAGAAGAAATAAAAGCAAGTGGAGAGAAGCAGTAATCCAAGGTAATGCTGGAGAACTTTCCCAAGTTAGAAATAAATAAGCTTCACTTGGAGCTTGACTGACAGAATGACGTCCAAGGCAAATTTGCTAAAAAACAAACCAACAGACCAACGAAGTTCTATCCTTTGTCGGTGATTAATGTAGACAATTAGTAACCAGTGGGAAGTAGATGAAGTAGGTAGGAGAGCTGCCAGACTGACAGCGCTGTCCCTCAGGGAGGCGCCGACCACCAGCTGGCCGGATGTCAGACCTAGGTGCAGCAGTGAATTGTGGAAGACGCAGGACACAGTTTTCAGGGAAATCGTGTACAGGAGCCTCCAGCTAAGCTTTATACGAGGCAGCAAGGCATTTTTATACCGGGCTCCACAGGGGTGCTCCATTTCGTAGTATGATTCTGAGAGAAGACCCAAGCCCTCGAACTCCGGACTGGAGCCATAGTCACAGCGTCTACCCAAACAGGGAAGCAGCCATCGGAATGCAGTCAGAGAGACGCAGTAGTGAGGACTGTCCCTCAACATCAACCCGGATGGTTCCGGAGACCAAGATGTGGTCTTGGAGCCAGGAGAGGTGTGACAGGTCACCTCAGGGCATCCAGGAAGCAGAAGGAGAGGGAGTGGGCAAGGGGCCGGGACAAGAGATCTTTCTAGAGCCTGGTCTCACGACTGCCCCCTCCTAGTGGCTCCTCCACCTTTGACAGTGCCATCGAGTCATCCGTCTGTCAGTGGAGTAAGCCACGGAGGTTCGGTGCCTCGGGAGCCAACCACTTCCCAGAGCTGCCCCCAGCATGGACGCGCGGGGACGACCTTCCTCACGTGGGCTGCTGGGGACACAGCGCTCTCTGAGCCACTGTGGGACAGGCCACAGGGGTAGGGGGATGCTGGGCACCAGGCTGGGAGCTGTGACAATGGCGCTGGGCCGTGGCTGGTTGTGGGCTCATGAGGTCTTTGCTCAGAGGGTTGGAGATGCTGACGCTGGGGAAGGGAGAGGAAGCAGCACAGTCTGGCTTTGGGCCGGAGCCACCCTGATGCCGAGGTCTGGGCGGGGGTGGGCTGGAGAGGGCATTTGCATGGTAGGGGCTGCGCAGTGCTGGGGTGGGCTGACTCGGGACCCGCTGGGGTCTGCACTCCTCGTCACAGCGGCACAGTCATGGGTGACGTGTTAGACTGCAGGGGTTGAGGAAGGCGCAGCCCAGGTTGCCTGTCGCCCTGGGAAGCGGAGAGTCCAGCCTGGAGCCTGAGCAGGGAGGCAGTGCGGGAAATGTGATCAGCTTACAGTCTCTTTCAGCAGGAAATATGAGACTTCTCATAACAAAGACCAAGTACAACAGTGGTTGAAATCAGACAGAAGGGTCCCTTACCCTGGTCACGTAAAATAAGGTGTGTTCAGGGACCTCACAGTGGCCCCACACATCCGGGGCAGAGACACTTGTATCTTTCCATTTTGCCACCCTTAGCATGTGACTTCAGTCTTCGAGGTCATCTCTGAGTCTGTGATAGCTGCAGGAGCTCCAGACATCGCGTCTGTATTTTCACACCGAGGAAGACAAGGGACAGAAGAGTAAGGAAGGCTTCTGGCACTTGTTAGTCTCGGTCCTAACCTGCTTCCCTGGAGGTTCTGTTCGCAACCTCCACTCTCTCCGAGTTCATCCGCTGTCCCTAGGGAGGCTGCACAGTATGGGTTTCTGATGCTCACAATCTTCACCTGCAGAAACTGGGAATTGCGGGTCCTCATGCACGTGTGCACGCGTTTATCCATGAACTATGTAAGCATGCACGCGTGAAGTGGCGTGCTTGGGCTCACGCCTGCGCACGGGAGGGAGGCCTGAATAAGAGACGACTCTTGTCATCAGTGCTGACCCGATGGTGAGCACCCGGAGGTGAGGTCCCCTTGAGTGCCCCGCAGGGCCCCTGGGCAGCCTCGCAGGCCTGCAGTCTTGCTGGGCGGCCAGCCCCGTGCAGGAAGCTCCCGGACAATGAGCCACTGCGCCCCGCCTGCAGCCCCCGATTTCCCCAGGGGGTTGTGGAATGTTTAGCGCCCCGGCCCAGCCCCTGATTTACTAAGTACCTTAAAAATAGTTCTTACCTAGAGATAAAATATGGCCCAGATTCTTTGGGTACAATGACCATTGTGCTCGTGGATGACTTCAGCTGCAGTTGTTTGCCACGCGTGCTATGTTCATCCAGGAGACTGAAGGAAACCGTCTCCCCGGCCAGCCCCCGTTTCTGAGCAGGACTTCCGCTCGAAGGACTGGGAAGTGGTTCCTGCCTTACCTGTAACAGGTGGTGGATGAAATTATCCTGATGGCATAGTCCGTGGTTACACAGCCCCACGACAACATTGGCCTGGGTGAGTGGCTGTCCTGCCACCCGGCAGCTCCAGCTGGACCTCAGCCTCCTACCTGTCACTTCCGGATGGACCTGGTGACGGAGCTACGCGTCCTTTCTGCATGAGTGGGAGCAGGTGGGCTGCGGCTCTGAGGCCAGCTGTGCTCCACCGGCAGGCCTGGGCAGGTCCCTGTCACCTGCTGGGTGGGCACGGTGAGGGCCCCGAGTCCTTCCCTTGCTCTGCGCAGTCACTAGGGACTGGGACACAGAACCTGCTATCTGTCGTGGACGATGCACGGGCTCAGTCTTGGTGTCCTGTATTCCACAGGCTTGGACAGCTGTGTAACGAGCTGGACCCTCACCCTAGTGTCACACGGGGACTTTACTGCCCTAAAGTCCTCTGCCCTTCCCCATCTCTTCACTGTCTCCGCAGTTTTGCCTTTTCCACAGTGCCATCAAGTTAGTGGTGTGTGACCGCCTTCCCTCCATGTCATCTTGGGGCTTCCTGGCTAGTGTTTTCTTCATGTTGAACAGCAGTCATCATCTAGGGGGTGGGCAGTGCGTCCACCACCTGCTGCAGACGTGCTGGTGGCTTCCGGGCTTTTGTGGTTATGCAACACCGAGTGCGGGTTTTCCAGTGCCGCTTTCTCCATCAGTCATGTGTAGGGGTCTGGGAAGCACTGGACCTGGCCGGAGCACTGGCATTTGGTTGGTGGGCAATAGGCTCCTAACCGCTTCT
>RJWT010026367.1:0-15827 GCA_004365215.1 Cuniculus paca | reverse complement strand
CCCTTGAGGTTCAGACTCAAGGCCTGGAAAATCTCTACTGCAGACCTTGAAGGAAAACGGGCAAGGACTTTCAGAGGAGGCCATCAGCCACGTGGCAAAATCTCTGGACAGAGGACATTGTGGGTCTCCGGCAACAACCACGGCCTTGTTGAAAGCGTGGCCTGCTGAACTCCGGAACCCTGGTCGTGAGTGTTCAACTGCATGTTCTCCGCCCAGCTCCAGGTGAGGAGAGCGGGAAGGGCGCCGTCTCCCTGGACCTCAGGAGGACGCCGAAATGCAATCATTCCTGTTACAGTGGGGTGGCCCAGGCGTCCAGGTTCCTGTGCTCGACAAGGGAAAATCGCCACGTGCACACCTCGCAGTGAGTGGTAAATACCCTGCAGATCACAGGACGGGAGCAGGAGCAGGCAGAAGGGAGAGGAGTGTGGGAAGGGGAGCCCTGGAGGAGCCCCCTCACAGCTCAGGCTTCCAGTATTTAAAGGGCCAGGCCCCCCCAACTCCAGGGGCCCCCACTGTGTGCCTCTCATTCTGTCTCTCACCGGTGTCGGAACTAATGATCTTCCGCCTTGGGCATCAGGACCCCACCGGAGCGGTGCTGCGCATACATAGCTGAGTGAGGGGAAGCGAGTGGCTCAGTCGATTTCCTGGTGTCTGACTGCTGCACTCCCTGGATGACCCAGGTTCTGTCCTCAGGACCCATGATTAGCAAACACCGGGATGGGCAGACGTCCGCACTGCTAAGGACTCAGGACTGTTTCTGCGCGAGTGTATCCTGGAATACAGGCAGCAAGCAGCATCGTGGGTGACAGTGGCAGGCAGCAGTCCGGACAAGGAGAGGTGAAGGGGCCCTCAGGACAGATGCACTGCGGGCCTGGGCGAGGGAGGCTCCGTTGTGAGCACAGGAGCTGTGGAGGAAGCCAGCCGCTGGGAAGGCAGGGAAGCCCGTGCAGGTCTGTGGAGGGAGGGGAGGGACCTGCGAGCCTCCCTGGGGGGTGGGAGCATTTGGGAAACTTCCCGGGTGTTCTGGCTGTGTCTAGATGTCCCCCAAAGCCTCATGCAGTCATAGGTGGGGCTTTTTAAGGGATGAGTGAAGCTAGAGTGTGTGATGGATTCACGATGCAGTGCTGGGAGGAAGGGTGCTGGGAGGAAGGCTGGGTGATTGCTAGATCAGCCCATGGGTAGGATTGGTGCTGCCCTAATCCCGGTAGCCTGGGTACAACACAAGGGTCAGAAAGAGGGCTGTCTTCTCCCTTGCTTGCTTTGCTACCTTCTGCCCACCATGATCTGTTTCTCCACTGTGAGACCCCCGTGCCGTGCCACCCTGCCTTGGAGCCAGCCTATTATGGGCTAAAACCTGTACAAACTGTGAGTTAAATAAACCTTTCCCCCTTTGACTATGGGTGTCAGGTATTTTGTCTCAGCAACCAGAAAAGTGACTAAGACTGCAGGTGAGGTGAGGTGATGATGCAGGATACACAGGTGCTGAAGAGAGTGCCCCGACCCCAGCTTACCTCTGCCAGTGGGCACTAAGATCAGTACCCCAGCTGAGGTCCTGTCTCCAAGTATGACAGACAGATGGTGCCTTGAAGGAGAGAAACTCCTGCGTGCGATCTGCGTCAGTGTGGCTGGCAAGAGGCAGGGCAGGGGGGGAGTCAGGAGGGTCCTGAGTGCTAGGGGATGCAGGAAATTAAGAAAACTTCCATGCAAATGAGCCAAGTCCCTGCTGAACATTTAACAGCTCTTTGCAAAACATTTGGTGATAAAAAAAAGTACATTGATGATTATTGGGGGGGTGTAATTTACTTTGCTTTCCGCTAACTGTGTGAAGGGGGTATCTCTTAAGGAAAGTCTTCCCAATGGAATTCTGCACATTTTGCCCCAAACTTTTAGAGGCTGCAACATAAAATAACCCAAGGGAAAAAAATGTAGAGTTTAAGTGAATTTCTTGTCTAATGAGTACTAGATATCTTTTGCTACAACATACTGACCCTTTCTAAGGTGCTTTACAGTGATACATTGGCATTTGTTTAGTGTGTAAAAACTTAGCAACAAAATTTAATCTAATTCCTTATATTTTATTCAGTAGGTCCTTGAGATACCAACTCTTCTGCAAATCTTTCTTTCCAGTACATATTACCAAGTCAAAAGAAATTAATAAAATACAAATTTGGGACAAATTACTGTTCATGCTTTGTTACATAGGCTAACCCTGGTAATGCATTGATGTTTTGTATACAGTACCAACCTGTCAAATGACTGGAACACTTTGCATCCCATTTAAAATTTATAAATGAATTCAACTGTCTTTCATGGCATATCATTGTAAAGATTGTTCTTAAGTATCATTAAGGCACACACCCGGGTGAACTGGATAGATCATTCACAGATTAGGGAAATGAAAATTGATCTTTTAAAGCTTTAAGATAAGGATGGCCGAGAAGATTTAATTTTTTAGAATGTATCAAAACATTTTAAAATCAAGATTTATGAAAAATTCAGCCATAAGCAATTCTAGCAGGGTTGCCCTTCACAAATGGAGATGTCCTCTCTCAAGATAAAGCTTCAAATGGCGGAAAATCAAATGCTTAAGGCTTCTTGGACTTCTAAGAGCTCCTACAAATAAACATTTTAGCAAGTTCACTTTAAATGGATTAAAAACGCATGGTCAAATAGTCCTTAAGACACAAAGGACTTATTTTTTAAAGGATAATGTATTCAGAGAAATGCATTTTAAATCTGACAGGCTGCTGTTAACACTGTAACAGGCGTGAGATTTTGAAGTATTCCTACCCGAACTAGTTTCTCAGACTCGACACTCACAGCTTCAAAAAATGAATGCCGGAATTAGTGATGATCACGAGATAAAATCAGACTCCTTTCTGAAAGAATATACCTCAGCCCCTTGACTGAGGCCGTCTCCACTGGGTGTTTATAGCTAACAAATTCCTCACAGACTTTCGGAAAGGGAAATAGAATGTCAGTGCCCCTCATCTCACATGCGACTTCTCAACAGATTTCAACAGATTATTGAATACACTATTATCCTAAGAGGTAAAATGATCTGTAACACTCATCCATCTAGGATAATTGCAAAGAATTAAATATTGACCAAAACAGTGTACAAGGCACTATGAGGTTACAAATCAGAAAGAAATCGTCAGGCACAGACACATTCGTAGGTAAAGGAACCAAAGCTCCAGAGAAAGCCTTTTGGCTGCTGTGTTTTGCAAGTCTCCCTTACATGGTCATCCATCTCCAGTTTTCTGCACTAGTGTCAGCATTGTACACATACCCTAATCATCCTTTGCCAGCTTAACTCCTGACCAGCACAGAGAAAGAGAAAGGTTAGACTACTTATGAATTTTTAATGAAATTACTCCAAAGCAAATTTCAATTATCACACCCAGCTCTGATGGTCATTTAGCATATCCCAGCTTTATTGGCTCACCCTCCCCTTGTAAACTTCTTAATTTAATAATTTGACATAATAGGGAAGGCTTCATGTGTCTTTATTAATGATATATACCTAGCGATTTATTTTATGCAAAGACAAGAATACATTAGTTGATTAGCTCTGTTACCAAACATGGAATGCATATCACTCCTCTTCTGGAAAACCTGAAGCCACCTCCTCATCCCATGTCCTCCTCTAGAAGGAGGAGGAACACAGATCTGATGTGATTTATCCTCTATGCGAAAAAGAAGAGGAAACAGTAACCCTGTCCTGATTTAGCTATTCACACACAAGGAAGCCAAAAACATGAGAAAAGGAATGGTAGCAGCTGAAACTTCTTGCGCTGATTAGTCACATTTTAAATAGTCATCTATAAGTGTGGTTCTTCCTAGTGATGTGTGTGTGTGTGTGCGTGTGTGTGTGTGTTGAGGTTTTGTCACCTACCTCATTACACATTTATGCACTGTGATGCTGGGATGACTCAGTATTGCCCTGGTGCACCAGCACAGCCGAGGGAGGAAAAGCAGAATCATCAAGATCTTCAGAGATTTTTGACCTGCCGAGGCCATTAGCCTCAAGTATTAGAAGCAGATGTCCACCCTGCACACTCAATGTCATAGAGTCTGGCGTTTGCTTTTATTATTAGTTCCTGAGTAAGACTCCAACTCCTGCCCCCTTCCAGGTGCCCTGGTTCATATCCTTTGCCACTCAGTGACCTGGGACAGGATGCTCCCTTCTGCCGGTGTGCCAGGGCCGGTGTGGACAGCATGGGTGTGCAGTGAGGACCACACACCAGCCGGAAGGTGTGTCCAGGTCCTCCAGCCTCCTGCCCATGCTGCCTGATGCCGCACTCCTTGGGCACGGCTGACCTTCTGGGTAGCGAAGGATCTTAGAAATCGGTGACTTCTGTAAGTACAATTTTTTTCTCCCCAGATAAATTGAAACCTACATGCAATTTGAATTGCTTTACGATGATTCGAGAGTAATGTAATAAAATTTAAGAAATGGATTCAACTCTCCAGACTATTAATCTTCATGATTGACAGCATCAATATTTTAATTTCCTCGCTTTGTAAAATCTGAAAGCGGAGAGTGGGGTTTCCATTGCAAGTTCTCCAGCAGCAGAAAGGTTTCCTCTCTAAATGATGACACCAAAGAAATGTTTGGAAAAATAGTGAAAATACAAAACCATGTGGATAGAAATAACTCTGTTTAATGGTTTATCAGTGAAATTCAAAAAGTAGAGTATGGAGGTGAGATCAACTCATCAGCATCTCCTGAATGTACCCTAAATGGTGTGGGGGGAAAAGACACCGTTTATTTTCTACATTGACAGAAAACAACAAAAAAAGAAAAGCCGGCCTACCGAGCTCCATTAGCTGAATGGTTAGGATTTTGCACTTGAAATTACTGGAGTCCAAAACAAAACAAAAAAAAAAATTGAAGGAAACTGTAAAAGAAGGTAGCAACTCAAATTACCTGCTGTAAAATAAATGAAAAAATAAGGAATCACATTAAAACTAGTAAGGCCAATTAAAAACTGATTAAAAGACACAAGTTTAAAGCAATAAAACAAACATGAAAGAATTAAAAATAAGAGTTAGCAAGTATTTCAGCAAACACAAAACCAATATCAATGCCAGATAAAATAGAACTCAAATTTTTTAAAGAAACCCACCTGGTCCAAGGATAACTTGTACTGATAAAATGCACATATAAAAAGATGGCCAACTTCTCAATAAACTTGCACACAAATGTTATTAGAAAAGCATCAAAAAATTTGAAATATAAGAAAAATACAGTTATGCATTAACTATTCTATGCTTTGAAGACATACATAACATGATGAAATGTATATGTAACTGTAGATTACAAAAAGGATGAAAAAATAATAAATTTGTGTATTTCATTGAAGTAAAACTTGCAAGAGTAAAACAAGGAGTTTCAAGGGTACAGCAAGTCTGCAGAAGCACATTTATCCCACAGCCTCGTCAACATCTAGACCACAAATTCTGCAGCTTACCTTTTACCCTCTGCAGCCCTGTTTTCTCATTTCCTTCTCTGTGGATTCCCTTTGCATATTCTCTAACTTTGTATGGATGACACAGCCCAACATGTACTCTTCTGTATCTGACGTCTTTCCCCCAGTGTAAAGCCTGCAGGATGTCTTGGAAGTTCATTCTCTTCTTCACAAAGTCATACTCCATTACATAAATACACCAAGGTCCTTTTATTCACTTTTCTACTTGAGTTTTTCCAGTATTTGAGAATTACATTAAGGCCTTTGTAACATTCTTTGACAAGTTCTTTGGAAGCTGTGTTTTTATTTCTCTTGGATAAATGCATTGCTGCGGATTGCTGGATCATTGGCACCTGCTGAAGACTTCGCCCACGGGCCCGTACCATAGCAGACTCCCATTAGAGAGGTCAACGATGTGTCTGACATCTTCTCTTCAGTTCACCTTCGTTAGTTTAGTGGCCACTTAACCCACCTTTCTTCATTAAGATAGTTACCTGGACTGGTGATATAGCTCAGCGGCACAAGCACCTGCCTGGCAAGTGCAAGGTCCTGAGTTCAATTTCCATGGTCAAAAGAGAGTGAGAGAGGGAGAGAGAGAGTTACTTGCTGTAAAATAAGTTAAAACTTAGCCAGTCATGTTAGAATTATAAGGTCAACTAAAAGACACAACCTTAAAACAGTAAGACATGAAAGAACTGAAAATAAAAGTTAATAAGTATTTCAGCAAACACAGTACAAACAGCAATGCCAGATAAAATATAATTCAAATTTTTAAAAGAAGCCTGACTAGTAAGAAGCGCTCATTTTCATTTTTACTCACTATGCCACCTTTTGCTTGTTTTAAACTGTTTTACAAAACATCTTTATCGTATGTATATGTAGTATGAACATTTCTGCTGCTCTTTGGTTCTTCATCTAATTCTCTCAAAGACATCTTTTGATGAGAATATTGTTTTGAATTGACAGTCTAACTTTCAATTTACTTTTCATTTATTCGTATTTTAAGAAACTTTTCTATACCAAGGTCATGAGTATATTTGTCTACTTCTTCTTCTAAAAGCTTTGCAGTCTTTAGGGTTTTATTTCCAAGTAGCTAAATTTGCACCTGAAGCTGGCATAGTTTAAGCCTAATCTAAATGTTATTGACTGGTTAACTTTATTTTCTAAGTGTTCGCTGCTAGTATATGAAAAAAATTGATTTTGTATGTTGTCCTTGCATTCTATTATCTGGCTTAATTCACTCATTAGTTCGAATAAGTCTTACATAAATCCTTCAGGATTTATTTAAGAGTTGTGACCGTGTCATGTAAAAACACTTTTCTCTTAAATTTGCAGGACTTAGACTTCTTCTGTGATGGTGTGGACACAGATGACCAAGGCACTGTCGGGTAGAGGAGCTTCCTGTGCCCGCTCTCCTGTCCCATGGGCTTGGAGAAAAGTATGCCACGTCACACCAGGAAGCATTTTGTCGGCTGTGTTCCCGCATCAACTCAAGGAATGTCACTTGTGTTGTCATTTCTCTGAGAGCTCTGTCAGTTATGAAACTCAGATTCGAGCCTTCTGTGCATTTATGCAGTTGGCTGCATTTTCTCCTTTACACTGTGAACACAGTGAGATATGCGGTCTGATCGTGAAATGGTAACCTGTGCTCAGTTTCGGCCCTCTATCCCACCTGGCCATGCAGGCAGCTGGAGGACGTGCCTTTCTTTCAGATTTTGGAAGGAAGCTGGCTTCATCCTGGGATGCAGAACGGACTTCATCTCCTCACTCTGATGACTGGTGAGTGGTCTTCATCTTTACCTCACCTTTCCAAGCTCGCTCCTCCAAGCTGCCTTTTTCCTGGGTGGTCCAGCTCCAGTTGGGTGGGCTCCTCCCTGGACCCATGGGTCCTGTCCAACGCACACCCAGGTCATTGCCCTGGGGAAACCGCAGGCCCTGACTCTTTTGCTGCCTTCCCTGCTGTCTGTGAGCAGCTGGGATGCTGGGGCCACCAGCTCCTGGGTCTCCCTTCCCCAGCAGCGCTTCTCCTCGGCAGAAGCCTAAGACATAGCAGGGCTCCCCAGAGATTGTCTCTCTTCTTGGGAAGCAGTGGGTTTTATTGCTGTTCTCCATGTCTAAAACCAGATTTTTATTTCTCTCTTTTCAGCTTTGTGCTTTTGTTCAGAAAGCCCATGCAAAGGCCCAGTTATTCTAACATCACCGAGGCAGGCCACCTTCCGAGGGCTGAGGCTCAAAGCCTTAGGGGAACTTGCATTCCGGGGCCAACCCTCACCTGCGTGCAGTCCGGGGCTCTTTTACATTGCTCCAGGTCCAGGTGAATGGTACAGGGGTTTTGTATCTTTAAAGAAGCAAATCTATAGCATGCAAATCACGGGGGATGCTGGGGTTGGTCTCAGGCAGCCTCCTTTTAGGTCTTGGAATCAGGGTTGGGTGTTGCTTATGTAACCAGGCGAGAAATCCAGTGCTTTTCTCCTTTCTCCCCCTCCCCACTTTCTTTCTTTTGTACTGGGAATTGAAATCTATGGCCTTCACACTGCTACATCTCCAGCCTTTTTATTTTATTTTATATTTTGCTTTGTTTTATTTTATTTTCAGACAGGATGTCTCTAAATTTGTGATCCTCAGCTCAAGTTTGTGATCCTCAGCTTTCTTGAGTGTGGGATTACAGACATGTGTCACCTTGTCTCACCTTTTGCAAAACAATTTTATATTTGTGATAGATCTGCTTACATGTTTGAAAGAATTCAGAAAGAGTGCATTACAACCTATAATTTTATATAAGAGATGTTTGTTTAGGTAGTCACATATAAAAATGTACAATCATGTATGTATGTATATGTATATGTGTATGTAATACATAACATGTATACATACATATATGTACACAGAGAAAGAGAACAAGTTAAAGCATAAAGATGAACAGATATACTACAACTGCTATATTTTAAAGACAGTACAACAATAAGTAGTTTTATGCCAATACATTTTAAATCTAAAAACATGAATACGTTTCTGTAAATATCCAACTTACCTAAACCGAATGAAGAAGAATTAGACAATTTATGTCTGATATCTTGGATGATCTAAATGGCCATAAATACATTCCTATCAGTTTAAATGTAACTTGCTTTTTAAGTAGTTTTTTCTTCTTTTTAAAAATAGCCATAAACATTCTTTTCCCCTAACATGAGCATCCTAATACACAAATTTCTGACTAAGCATTGTTCTAGCTTGTTCTCACAAATTTTATATTTTCATTATCATTTATCTTAAACTGTTTCTTAATTTCCTTTTTTGACTAGATGTTCTATTATTCATGGGCTAGTTGAATTGCACTGTGGCAAGAGTACACCCTCCATAGTTTAAAAATCATTTGACATTTACAGAGGCACTTTTGTAGGTTTATAAGTGGTTCGCCTTTATGACATCTTAAGTGTATTCAAGGACAGCGCATCCTCTTCTTCAGCATAGTGCCCTAAATCTGTCAGTATGAAGCCACATGGTTACTAGTGCTGTCCCTTCTGTCCACATACTTACTAGGTCTTCATCCAGGGATGAACAAAGGGTGCTAAACAGCCAACTCTGACTGTGAATTTATGTGTAGTCCCCTGCAGTTCTGGTAGGTTTTGCTTCTTGTACACTGAAGCTTGCTACTAGATTTATAAACACCTACGATTGTTATGTCTAATGATTTAACGCATTTATCACTTCGAAGTGCTGCTCTTTAACTCTGATAATGTGTCTTGGCCTCAAGTTTTTCTGACATTAAATGTATTCACAATGGCATTCTTATGCACAGTTGGCATGAAACATTTTTTTAATTTTTAAATTTTTAAATTCTTTGTCCTAGATGGGATATTTAAATATATCATTTTTGGGTAGCAAACAGTTAGGTTCCACTGTTTTTCAGTCATGTTCGTTAGTCTCTGCCTCTTATTTGTAATATTTATTACATTTATAACTAGTGAAATACTGAGATGGTTGGTTTTGTGTTTACAATCCTGTTATTGGTTCTCATTTAATGCCTTCTGCTTCTGCCTCCGTACATGCCTTCCTTTGGGTTATTATAAAATTTGAAAATACTCTTAATGTTCCATTGAGCACTGCAGCTCTAAGTGTTTGTGTCTCCTGATGTTGCTTTTCACATTACTGCTTTAAGTACATTCTTATATGCTATCCCACTTTACACAGAGACCCTGTGTATCAACTCAAGTAAAATACAAGAACTTCATAAAGGTAACACATGACTCATTCTTGGCCTTTTGTGCTAAGATTATTTTATTTGTGCCTTCGTGAAAGAAAACAGCCTAATGTCGTAAGATTTTTCTTCAATTAATTTTACAACCAATCTTTCAAGGGACCGGTGCTATAGTATGATAGTAGAGCACTTGTCTAGCATGTCTGAGGACCTGCGTTTGATCCCCATTTTCCCAAAATGGGAAAAAGACAGTCTTCCATGTTAATCCACAAAATTACCACATTTCATTCAGTTTCTTCCCACAGATCCAGGGTTCCATTCCCAACACCCTCCCTGAGCAATCTCCCCTAACAATCTCTGTAGCACAGATTTGAGGAAATATAATCTCTCAGTCTTACAAGAAATCTTTTGTCTTACCTCCGCTTGTCTTGGCCAATATTTTCCAAAGTTGGGGAAATGTAGTTGTTTTTAAATTTAATCATCCCAATTTATTCTCTTCTTTTGAATCTAAAATTTCAGAAATATTATAGAAAGACTGATGTTTTCCTTGGGTCATTAAGTAGTTTATTTCCTTTCAAGTCCCCCCCCATTCTTCTTATTAGATAATTTTTATTGGTCTGCATTCAAATTCAGAGCCCCTTTTCATAGAGAAGAGCCCCTTTCCATTGCTCTGTCAGTCATATCCACTGACTTATTTAAATGTGCACTTAGAAACTGTATTGTGGTCTCACACTTACTGAAAATTGCAGAGATAGTAAGGAGAGCTGCCACAAAGCCATATCCAGTGTCCCATAGTACCGAGGTCCTCATTATCATGGGTCCCTCACCAGGATGAGTGAGCCAATATCAACTACTTACAGACGTTACCTGATTCCCACTTTCCTCGCTTTCACCAGACATTTTTCTTCTTTTCAGCATCCTTCCTGGTTACCATGCACACCTGATTGCTCTCTCCCCTCTAGTCATGACATTTTCTCAGTTTTCTTACTATGCACGACCTTGGGAGTTTCGTTAGGCACTGGGACCGTGTACTGCAGGACACCGCCGAGCTGGTATTCACATGACACTTTTCTCGTGATAAGTTTTGGTCACAGGTTAACAAGAATAAGTCACCTTCTCACCGTGTTCACCATTAAAGCATCTTAGAGCCGTGGATGTGGACTCGGGCATCTGACGGACCTGCAACTTCTTGGGCTCTTCCCCTGAAAATTCTCCCTTCTCTCCCTTTGTCCCTGAACTTAATGAATGGGAAGCTATGGTTCCTCTGCTTCAACAGAAGATCTTCATAAATTACGGAAAGTTCTTCTGCAAGAGATTGTTTTTCTATTTTATCACATTTGTTTGTTTGTTCACTCATTCATTCCTGTTGCTTTTGACCTGTGGGTATTTATTCTGCATGGTACATTATGATTTAGTGCTACTGTCTTGTCCACGATGCTCACATCGTTTCAGGTTTGATCACTGACTGCTCATAGTATTCTCTTTGCCTTCTTTGACAAAACTGTCAGTACAGCTGGGTGGTTTGTGAATATGTCCCTATCTTCTGGCACGATGAGACACACAGTTTTCCAGGTTTATTCTGCACATTTCCTGTCCTACTCTTAAAATGTTCCTGGTTCCTTGGTGAGTGGTATTAGAAGCCAACATTTGGCTTAGTCATCCTTACTGCTACTCTCATGTCATCACTTCTAGGTCCTCTCAGCTAACAGAGCAAGGACATAGATGCCACACGTGTCTACTAACCTAAGTGCCTACATTTGTATCAGTATTTCTGCATAGATACCCCTCTGTAGCTAACCACACTTACGTGGATATTTCCAGCCGCGAAGGTGTTCCCAGTCTTCGCCGTCCTCCTAACTGATTGCTAATGCCAGGGTACAGTGTAGTTCTTTCGTATCATTGGTAACACATCCCTGGGACACATGACCTTGTCAATGACGGAACAGTTCCTCGGAGTGCTCAGTCTTGCAGACCTCAGTAGCTTCCCAAGTTACTCTGGTCAGCCCCTCACCACCCTCCCCGCTTTGTGCAATTCTTTCACACCTTTGTAAAGCAGGCTATAATTTGTTAACACAGGCATCCTGGTGTGGGATTACTCAATCTCCTAGATGATCGGGAGGGGTGGTTAATGTTTTGCTGTGTTTTTTGCAAGCATGAAAGTTCTCTCCTTGTGCTGAGGAGTCTACAGATTTTGACAAATGAGTAACGTAACGTATCTATCAGGACAGCATCATCTCTATGCTTTACCTCTAAACCCTGGGGCTGCTGGCCACCATAGACGACTCCTTATCTCAGCTTGTCACGGCTGTGCCACCAGATGGTGTGTAGCCCCGTCTGATCGGCATGTGTTACGCTTAGCAATGTGCATTTAAGATTTATGCAGGGCTGTGCTAGTCCAGCTTCTTTTATAGCTAGTAGTTTAGCGAATGACTGTATCCAAAACTGTGCATTCATCCAGTTGAGAAATGCCTCGCTGCTATCAGCTCCAGGCAATCATGAATAAAGCTGCTCTGAATCTTAGCTCGCTGATTTTGTTTGGCTGTGGAACTCTAGGTTGGTGTTTTAATTTCTGCATGTTAAATATTTCACTCCATTCTTGTGCACTGCCTTGTAAGAAAATTCACTGTATTTTATATCCGTTTCTTCCTGGCAACATAGATCTGCACTGCATCAGTGTCTTTCAAGATTTTGTGGTTTTTATTTGCTTTCTCCATTTGGAATCTGACTCTCTTAGTTGTATGTGTGTCTATATATTTGGTTTTTATGCTGGTCAATCTTCAGTCTTCTCTAGGTTTTCTTTCCTCTCTGTTTCTCTCTCTCTCCCCCTCTCTCTTGCACGTGTGTGTATGTCTCTTTGTCTGTGAAACGCCGTGCAAGGTATGAGAATGGAATAGCAGTGCCCTGGCTGTGTGCCTATGCCAGCCCAGTCCAGAGAATTTCCTGTAGCTTGAGTGCCAGTGGTTTCCGATTTTTCCTGTCCCCACTTCTGCTGCCCCTGGAGTTCACAGAAACTACATGCCCTGAGCCTCAGTGTCCCTGGCCTGTGTTCACTGGCCCACTCCCTCCCCTAGCTGTGCATCCCCAGCTGTGTTCAAGTCTCTGACTCCTGGTGACCATAAGTGTCTTGGTGAGACAGGAAGGCTGGAGGGGCCGGCATGGAGAAAGGGTGCTTCTCTCCGACAGAAGAGCTCTGTCCTGTCCTTTCCGTGCAGTGTACCACTTTGGGGTGGAGAAGGTTCAGAGTAGATGATCCATGATTACTCAGGCCAGGGGATCTTTCTGAGACCTTCACTAGAAAAACGTGCTAAGTTTCCTGGAGGTAAAGCACACAAAAATGCGGAACCCATCTAAGCTTTCCGTCCTTGGGAATGCTTTATTCACACCCTGGTCCTTACTGATCTTCTAACAATTCTTCCAAATTACTCTGAGTGGTTTACAGCATTCCCCTCGCTGGGCTGGCCTCTCTTCCCAGTTAGCAGCCCTCAGTTTCGTATCCCCTTGCAGAATTTAGGGTGTATTTGAATCTGCACACTCAGTTCTCACATGGGTCCAAGCACACCTGCAGAGTTTTGCTGTTTTCAATCCACTCTCACTGCATGTACAGGAACATGGAAAGTCATGCCTTTCACACTTAAGAGCTGGAATTAGAAGGCCTAACAATGATTTATGATTTTTTAAGTTCAGGTATTTAATTTTCAATTCTAGAATTTTCATTTGCTCCCGAGTGTTTATTTTATCAAACTCAAGGTCTTGTGCAGGATAAGCAGGCTCGACCGCTGTCCAGCAGGCCCTGAGGTCGTATTTTTATTTATGTCTTTGAATGTACTTAAAGTCTTTGTCTCCCAAGTCCAACAGCTTGGTCATATTTGGGTGAATCATTATCCATTTCTCTTCTCGACTGAGTCGCATTTCCCTCTTCTTCGCCTATCTGGTGAGCTTTCCTTAACTTTCTGATGGCCTTGCGCATGGTGCCTTGTGAGCAGAGAGCCCTGCGCAGCTCCCTCCCACCAGCCTTGGTGGGGGGCATTCCAGCTTCCCTGCGGGGTTGGTCTGGTCATGTCAGCTTTGTCCTTAGTGTGATTTTAGTCTATAAAGGAGAACCAAGTGTTCATCCGGGTAAACGAAAAGACGACCTTCATAACAGTTTTAGCCTGTTACATAAAGACCTTTTGCTTATCGTGTTGAAGTCACTCAAAAGTAGGAGAGGAAAAACAAAAGTATTTTGAACAAAAGTAGAAGCCAGATTAGATCTATATACTGGATCTCCCCTGCAACGCTGGGCACATGTGATGCACAGCCTCTGTGGAATCCGTTTGCCATCTCCTTGGAAACCAAGCAGGGAGTCACCATCCAGGACTCATTCCGGAGAGATGAAGCGTGGCGCATAACTTCTACCTGGACGACCAAGGGGTACATGGCTGAGCAGTGTGTGATTCACCCGTGTCTGTGCCAGGGGTGTGGCCATAGATGAGTCTGCAAAGAACTGTGAGGAGAGACTCCACACGCTCAGTCCTACTAGCATCTCATTACTAAGGAGGAAAACTAGAGATAGAGGACAGCTCAGAGGCAGCCAGGGGCTAGGCAGAGGGTGGGAGGACGGGAAGTGGGCGTGGCTGTAAGATGCGAGCTGGACACCTTGTGGAGGACAGCAGGCCAGCGTCTTACCTGTCCCCAAGCCAGTCTGCTGTGCCAGGTGACCCACCGGTCCCACCTCTGGGGGAACCTGGGAAAGGCTACGCGGCACCGCTACAGATGATTTCTCACAAGTGCATGTAAATCTAAAGTCAATTGCAAATAAAAACTTTGGTAATTAAACAAATACTAACGGGATATTTGCTTATTGAGTTGGTGGAGTTTTAAAACATGTGATAATAGACAGTTTATCCCGCCTGTAGAGTCATAAAGTCCCTCATTAGATGCTATGGGACAAAATTAGGTCATTACGGGGAGTAATTGGGGAATATGTACCGTGAACATTTCACTCGGAAACACTATTCTAGATTACCTTATGAAAATAATCAGTGCAGAACACTAAACTTTATACTGGAAATCTTACTGAATTATGTATTCAGGAAAATGTAACAACATAAATGTCTAAGGTGGAGAAGAGCTAAACAGAGTCCATTTAAAGAGTATAATAATATAAAATAAATGAATTTACAAATGAAATACTATGAAATGTTAAAGATATATAAAATAGAATCTAATATTAAGTTTATAATACAAGGTAGACATTTGTTTATATATCATAAAAATTTCAATAAGCTTAGAGAAACACATATTCTTGTTATTTTACCAGAATTACCTACCTCGAGAATCATTGTGTATTAGATAAAATGTTGTGTGCAAGGAATTTAATAAACAAAATGCTCCAATCACTCATTAAATATCAGATCTTTCTATGAAGGAAAACTTTTAAAGTGCATTCAAATATAAACTGAATGTTAAGTTTTCTAAGGATTATTGCGTTTACAAAGCGAATCACTTTATAATCCAGAGCATAGTTTTAAAGGAACGTTGACAACAGAATAGCAGTGCAGTGAAATCCTGTTCACACAAAAGCAATGTGATACATTTTTATTTTTCTCATTAGCAAATGCCTAGAGCTTCCAACAGAATTTAGCTTTTAAAAATTGTTTTTTTAACAGACATTATTTAGAAATAAGGATCCCAAATTGGTCAAATAAAAACCATACTCTGACCCGTGCACAGCATCATGAGAAAAGCATGTTTTATGCCACACATTTGTTTCTGCCTGTGCTCCGGCTGCTGGAGGAGCGGGTCCTCCGAGTCATTTTGCCAAGCTCCTCAGGGCTGCATTACAAATTGAACCCATTCGCTTTTTCTAACTGTTCTGGATTGCAATTTCCTCATTTCTCTCAACCGCTGGACAAAGAATTCACAGCAGTCTCTCACTGTCATCCGGACCATGGTCCGAGTTAAATGAGCACGAGCTTCAACTCAGCTCCTAGGAAACACTTTACAACCCAGTTCTAGCACCACTGCTTCTGTTATTTAGCTACTATTTTCTGCCCTTCTTTAAAAGAGTACTTGAAACTTAAATAGACTTAGACAATTTGTGTTGGTCACAGAATCTGGCCTGTAGAAATAGTTTAATTGTTTTGTTTTGCTTTTGGTACTAGGAATTGAACCAA